>SKCR01023752.1:0-244998 GCA_019454045.1 Zanthoxylum bungeanum | reverse complement strand
GATATGGTTGGAAACGAAGAAAAAGTCTCTGAAAAGAAAAAGAAAAAAATAGACCACCTATAATCGATAAGCGTGAAGCTACCCATGGGCGAGTATTAAGACCACCATGAGGAGAAATGCTACCTTAAATGGTAGGTGTGTCGAAAGAAAGAAAAGAGAAAAAAGAAAAAGAAAAAGAAAAAGAAAAGAGAAAGAAAGAAGTTCAAAATGAAAAGAAAGAAAAGAAAGAGACGAAAGAAAAAAAGAATAAGACCATATCATGTTGAGTACGAGGAAGTAATCACATAGTATGATCAAGACATCTAGGTTGGTTAGACCCACTGATCCAATTCTCCAAGACAAGATCATCAAATTGGCTTACTTAAGGACTAAGCTACGAAAAAACCTTGGCAAACACACACACACTGGGAGTCTAGTTCAGATCACTCGTTAAGACGGTCGGATTTGAGCGTATCAAGTAATTTGAAGGTTCTATAGTTTCGACATGAAGCATCCTTTGAGGACGAAAATATGTTTAGCTATCGGGATTATCTCGTGAGAAGTAGTATTTATGAAAGCAGCAAAAGAACAGAAAGGTGGATCAAGTCTGGGGGTGACCAGCCCACCCCTTTTCTCATACAGCGCGGTTCGGGGATGAACCACCATAAGTATCAGTTTTGGGGATGAGTCCCATGGTTGCGGCCCACACATCAGCATCAGTTTTGGGGATGAGTCCCAGGGTTGAGGCCCACACATCAGCAGCAGTTTTAGGGATGCATCATAGGGTTGAGGCCCACACATCAGTAGCAGTTTTGGGATGCGTCCCATGGTCGAGGCCTACACAACCGCGACTCCTCGGGTATGGGGTTTAGCACGCCGATTATGACACTCTGGGTATGGAGCTTGTGTCGAGGCCCAAACCGCGACACCTCGGGTATGGGGTTTAGCACGCCGGGTATGACACTCCGGGTATGAAGCATGGGTCGAGGTCCACAACCACGACACCTCGGATATGGGGTTTAGCACACCGGGTATGGCACTCCGGGTATGGAGCATGGGTCGTGGCCCACAAACACAACTATCACAAACCGCGACACCTCGGGTATGGGGTTTAGCATGCCAGGAATGGCGCTCCGGGAATGGGGCAAGGTTCGGAAGGGGACCACATCTCATTAGCTCAGTAGGTAATGATTCACAGAGATCGCAGTATCTTGCAGGGATGAGCCTCAAGGGTCGAAGCACCTCACAACAATATCAACTCAGTTCGAAGCAACAGGCAAGTCAAGTGGCAGCTGGCGAGCCCGGTAAGTAAAAATACATTGCATAACTTTGATAAGATTGTCATTTTCACACACTGCACAAGTCCCATCAAAGTGGGGGCGACTGTAGGCACTGTATTTTTGCATATAAGTCCCGATGATGAGCCTCGTATTGAGGCACTACTCTTTTAAGTTGTGGAAGTCGCGGGAAACGGACGTCGGAAGGGAAAAGTAAAAAATCAATACCCTGTTGGATTAATTCATTTCCTTAGCTTCGTGTTTGCTCGTTAGGCCTCTTTTTAAAAACTTATCCTTGGCCCAAAACCCCGCAAGCCACACATCAAGCCCATACACCACCAAGCCACACACCAAGCCCACTAAAAGGACCAACCCCACGCCCAAAGCCTTCCAAAATAACAAATCCACACATTAAACACATGTTGAAATAAAATTAAATCACATTCCAAATTAAATAAATCACATTCTTAATTAAATTAAAACACATGCCCAAATTAAATAACTCAAATAAATCTATTTCCTAAACTAAACAAATCATCTCCCTAAATTAAAGAGATCCTTTCCATATAACAAACTAAATAGATATTCCCCATAATTACACAATATTTATTTCCTTCCCGAACAAGAACAAACCCTAACCCTCTCCTATAAAAAGAGACATAAACCAAACCTCAAGGCCCCCTGGGCCGAGAACTCATTCACGCCCCCTCCTCTCTCACTCCTAGGACTCACGCCCAAAGCATAGAAAAACAGTCCCTCATTTCCGTGAACAAACAACCCAAAACCGTCCTCCATTGCCGCAACACCCTCTCCCTGAAATCAGCCTTCTCACTCATGCCTCTCATCCTTAATCTCTCATAGCAATCAAACAGCCACTCTCCATAAACCCTAACAACGCCCCTTCTCTGCCACCCATACTCACGCCAGAAACTGCCACCAAACTCACGCCACAAACCAGCCACACATACGATAAACCTCAACACATAGCCCACTCACAATCCACAAATACACACAGCCCTCCACGTGAAGACCACATACAACACTCATGCCCAACCTCTCCATAAAACCCTTTAGCCACGTTAACTTATGCACATGTGTCCCTCCATCAACGACCGAAAATAACCAACACAGCCCCCACTAGCCGAATACAATACACATAAAAAAAAGCCCAGTAAATTCCCCTATTACCACTGAAAAACAGCCCAATAAACTGCCCTTGATATCACCGAAAATTCTACCCAGAAACACAGCTCAAATACTGCAAAAACAGTGAGCAAACAGCAGCCCAAAATAGCGAGGCAACGAAGGAAAACAACGAACCAATTAATCGGAAAAGTTAAGGAGCATCAACCCTTCCGACAACCGCGTAGCGCACTTCCAAGAGACGACTTAAGAGGTTAAACATGAGGGCACATTTTCTATTTATTCCCATTCTTTTTTTTTTGTTATTTATTGTTATTTCTTCGCATGCGTATTATAGATTCATGTAAGTTGTGGCCATGTGATGAATGAAATATGTGTTATCTCTTGCGGTATATCGGATGGAAACCCGGACGTAAATTCTGTAGCCAAATCCGAATGGACGGAAGTGCGATATGCACTCGGGATACAATGCCACGTACCGCTTGAGAGACAGACATATTTTGTTTCATCCAATTTTATGTTTATTCGTTGTTCATTAGGAATAATATGTTACTTTTATGCATGATTTTGTTGATTATTTTCCAACCATGATTAGTTATTTCTTTCGCAATAGGAATTTAATCTAGGTTTACATTTAGATTGTTATTTATTTGTATTTTCCTGTTTGTTAATTCAATATGTTAATGAGACTATGTGTTTGCCGTTATGATGACTTACTTTTAAAGCATGCAAACTTCGATATAGGTTTTATTTTCATGTATGTGAACTTAGACATAGGGTACTCTTGCGCATGTATGTTGTGTAGACTTGGTTAGATTATTGTGTTGAGTTTCTATCAAGTCCCAAGGATCACAAACATGCATAAAAACGAGTTGAATACTCAAAGGAGTAAGGCGGAATACATACTCACATTGATCGGTTGGATGCGGTTGAAGATGAAAAACGCACTGCTCTCTCCATGCGCGGCAGTGGCGTCCTTGTACTGCAGTGGAGTGCTCGGTTTTGCTCCTCTTTGAACCTCAAAAATTCGGCCATGGATGAACACCATTGAAGCTCCAAGCTTCAAGCTTCCAAAAGGAATTCCAAGCTCACAAATTCGTTTCCCTATCACCTATGTATAACCCAAGTGTGTGCTAGCACTGTCTTCTTCCTTTTTCTTTCTTGATTCGGCAAAAACCAGAAAAAAAAGAAAGAAATCGGCTAAAACCGTGAGAGAAGAAGATGAGGGAAAGAGAGAAAGGTTTCCTTGAAACCGTATGCCCCTAAAGTTGGAGAGAGAGAAGATAAAGCTTTAATATATATATTTATTACATTTACCAAGTAAATTAAATAAAACATATATATATTACTTTAATTCAAAAATCAAAAGGTAAAAGTGAAAAGCAATTTAACTTTTCCCAACCACCTTTTAGAATTCACATCAAGTCACTTTAATAAAGTGACAACATGTCATGTCACATCACTCAAAGTGACAAGTGATTTGACAATTGATGCGACTAGTGATTTGACGCTTAATGTGACTTGCGTGCCGCACTCGAATTCGAAATACAAATGCGCTCGCAATCACTCTCGGGCTCGGGTTCGCTAATTCCAAATTAACGAATTTTCCGTCGCGTCGTAATTAAATGATTACCCCTAGCGAATTCACTATTCACGTCGCTAACGAATTAATTCTAAATTAATTCGTTCGCCCGAATTAAAATCTAATTTCAATTCCGCGTCGAAATCTAATTTATAATAATATATCAAATATATTATTTTATCGATTAATTCCAAATTAATCGTTCTCTCTCTTTAATGATATTTTATCCGAGATAAAATATCTCCGTGATTAATCCCAGATTAATTTTCTCTCTCTTCTAATTAATCCTAGATTAATTAAAGTGAGAGTTATACATCATCGGTGAATCTTCAGGAAGCGACCCATGAGATCTCCGGATATGTTGGCAGTAAATACGGTCGTCGGATTATCCGAACACGTAAGTACCTCGTACTACGTTTATACCGATTTACAAGACAAGGTTGGCTTCTAGCAAAGCGCCATGCCTACCCAATTCTCCAGAAATATTCTTACAGGAATATATATAGATCTGTATCAAGCATAGTATACCGTAGTATTGTGTATATCGGCCCAGTATCGGATAGTCACGTGCTAGGGCTGGGGCTGGATAAGTGTCTGCCCCGTCCGAAGCACATGTCGGATGTCTGGTAACTAGTCTCTATAATCGGATATGCATGACCTAGTCATAATATTCCGATGGTTGCGCAACACTCAAGAGCACTAGTACCATATCCTGCGTGACATCATCTCCAATATGACTGAAGTGATACTTCCGTCTTGACATCACACCCAATACACTACGACTCTCTGATAAACCCAGAAGCGGTGTACGCAGAACCGGTTAAAGCCCTGTACCACCAAGACTAAAGTCTACCGATTATCGCAAGTATTAGCGATGTAAGTCTCAGGTTAAGACTATACACACCTACCCTGATTTCGGCCTCCCATAGACACATAGTCATAATACCAATAGGATTCCGAGGGGTCTATCCAGAGCGAAGCTGTTTCCCGTACCATCGGTGAAACACAACCTCCTATCGCACTTGCATAAGTATCCAATACTTATATATATGAGAACTATGTCGTTGTGCCCTCACAACGCACACAAGTGCAATACTAGCCTATTCCGCATTATCGATGTCCTGTCTCGATAATACTCCGGCTAGGGATATTTAATGATTAATCCTTCGTGGACTGATACTGTCTCATATCATCTCAATCCAGGAACTAATCATATGGACCTCTCTTCATTTATATATCTATGGTGATTTAATCACAAATGATGAGAGTGCAATTTCCTTGTCACATAGTTAATTTGTACAACAACACCGTGATCTGTACAAATAGTGACGCTATGGGTCATATTATCCAACAATCTCCCACTTGGCACATAGCCAGTCACTCGAGTGTCCACACCCGAACTATGTACGGTTCGCTCAAATTGCTGAGGAAAGGTTTTCGTCAGCGGATTTGCGTGATTATCGTCTGACGCGATTTATTCGATCATCACATCGCCACGATGTATGATCCGAACGAATCAGATGAATATCGAAGTATTTATCTGGATCATTGATGAGACCTTTAATTCCTTAGCCTGTGCTGACGCCTAGCTCAGCTGCTAACAGAACTATATCTAATCTAATTAGATTTATTATCGATCCAAATGGCTTCTATTGCTGCCTCAGCTGCAGCAATAATCCGCATTTGTTGTTAATTCGGCAACATTTATCTTGCTCGGAATATTTCCAGCTTACTGTCCCGTTATTCATACTTTATAGTACCGCAGTATTTAACGGTTTGGAAACTTGCAGCAGTGATCCCAGTCACTTCAAGTTCTCCATCTCCATAGTTTAAGACAACATCTTTAGTTCTCTCAGATACTAACAGATGTTATTAATCTTCAATCCAGTGACTATCACTTGGATTGACCCGATTGTGACTCCATATGCTCGAAGCGTATGAGACACCAATACAAGTACATTTTAAATGTACAATTTCCAGAGTGTTAACAACTCCAAATCTATCCCTGTAGATCTTTATTCCTTGAATAAAGGTTGTTACTCCCCAGAATTCTACGGAGAATTTCTTATGAAAGCCAAGCTTTCACCGATTGCTTTATGGGAATTTCATTGTCAGTGCCCTCTCCCACTAACCTCCTTATATACACAAGAATATTTCGTTTTGAGTCAAATCATAAACCATTATGATTATTTCAAAACGTCAGTTCCAAGAACCTTATGCTTGTTTCAATCCAAACATGGATCGAATAACCCGCAAACCTTGTTTGTCGGTTATACAAAATCGTCAGGATGTTGTAAGCATCCTCCAAAAGGTTTCCTTTTCAGGAAAGCGATTTTGATCTATAACTGACACATTTCATAAATGAAATACGCAATTATCAACAAGCATCTTCAAAATGGATTTACCATGGCAACAGGTAAAAGGTTGAACCGTTATTAACACAATGTTGATAACGATACCTTTTCGTCAAAAGCCCGGCTTTGTACGTTGGTATGTTGCCTTCCATGTATGTCTTCCTTGAAGACGTTTAATGTACCATAGGCACAATGCCTTGTGGTACAACAACTAGTATCCAAAATAGTTGTTAACATGGAATCCATTCCGGACTCATGGCACTTTGCCATAATAGGGAGTCGATACCTTGTATCACTACCTCATACGTATAGTTGGTGTGTACCTTAAAAGATTAACATCTTTATGAGGTGAGATCAGAAACCCATACCCAGGTTGTTTTCTGACTCTCTCTGATCTACGCGGTTCTTGTGTATTTGAAGATTAATGGTATAGATTCATCATTGATGAACTATTTGTGTTCCATTACGGACTTGTGCCTTGAACAGTATTACTCCGATTTTCATCGAGTATCACTATCCTCCCACTGACCACTGCATATCGGTATTCCTCTCAGGAAAAACCGCATGGTGAGCAACAATCACATTGTTCTCATGTGAGATTTACAAGTACTATACTTAAGGTTTCCCTTAGGATAACCTATATAGGCACTTATCCAATTTGGGTCTTTAGTTTGGTATCATCCAAACGTTATGCCTGGCATACCCAAATTACTAGAAATGAGAAACCCCGTTTCTTTCCTGTTCATATCCTATATGACATCTGTCAAACAGATTTATATGGAACCTTATTCTAAATAAGTTTTGCACTGTTAATACATATCCTTTGAAGGAAATAGTAGCTCAGAGCGACTCGTGATTAGCCTTATCATGTCTAACATGATTCGGTTAATCCGTTCGGACACACCGTCACTTTGACGTGTTCCGGGAGGAGTCCTCATCTGAAAGAATACCATACTCTTTCATGTATGTACGAAACTTACTGCTTAAGTATTTTCCATTACGGTCTTACCGTGGCGGAATAATACTATAGCCGATCTGTTTATTTACTTCGTGTCGAAACTCTAAAAGTTTACGATCTGTGTTCTTCAAAAGAAACACATAACCATAACGTGATGCCACATCCGTTAAGGTCACGAAATATTCATGTTCACATCTAGCCTAGCTAGATATGGGCCCACTTACTTCACCATGAATAGGGCTAACAGATCGGTGGCCCTTTTACTATTACCAAGTAAATAGTATTTTAGGTACTTTACCTAATAAACTAGATTCGCAGACCTTATTTGAATAGTCAAATCAGTCCTAGTACCCACTCTTCAAAAGTGTGGATATACGAGTCTCGTTAAATTGTGTCCTAGACAACAATGCCACAAATAAGTCTCTATTGATCAAATCAATTTGAGCTATTTATTTGTCATTTTATATGTTTGAGATTTTATTTATATTCAAAATATAAATTCTGTTATTTACATCTAATGTATTTATCTCAGTATCATCTTTATATAATAAAACACTTAGTGTTCTATAATATAAAGGTTTTATCCGCAACGGATTAAACACTGATATAGAGATAATGTCTCTAGTCAAACTAGTTACATTATAACAGTTCCTAATTTAAGTACACACCTGAAGGGTAGTTCCTAAACTTAGGTATCTACGGTCGAAACAGCGACTTTCGTCCCGTTTCCGATTCGCAGAGCAATCTCAGCTTGAAGTCAGTATCCTGCTCAAAGCAGATTCTGAACATCAATACATATATTTTATGTACCACACTAAGTATTTAAAATCTAATTTCAATACTAGCTGTGAACATAACTAAGACAAACATTTTCAAAGTAAGAGCCTTGCCCTTTCTTTAATTCCTTCGTGTCTGCCATATCCAAATGGTAGTCACTTTGGGATATGTCAATTATCCTTTCAATATTTCAGAAACCTTAGGCCAAGCCTTGGGTTTTTAGAATATCGAAACGATGTGCACCTCGTGCTACATGCCCAATTGCAAACTTTGACTTATCTCCTCTAGAATAGTCAATTAATTCTCCAAGAATTATAAATTGCAATTTAATACTTCTTAAATCTAAAATTAGATTTATGACAAGTATATTAAATTAAGCATTAAAGTCATCATCACATAAATCTTCCAAAGATTTTATGCTCTACTTATTTTGCTTAATTTTGGGCTTAAGGTATAATAAGTTATTTTATCAAATAAAGTAACCTATTATTTATTCCCAATTTGAAAATTAAATCATTTAAAATATTTTAATCCCAGATTATATTTTAAATATCCAACTTTTCAATTTTATCTTGATTACAATAGTCCAACTATTTAATCAACGATTAGTGGTACTATATATATTATAATGATTATAATAGTCCAACTATATAATCAAATATAATCCAAATTAATTAACCTCAATTACATTGATTACTATAATCCAATTATAAAATCAACTGTAAACTGAAATTAATTAATTCAAATATATTGATTAATATAATCCAATTATATATAATCAAGTATAATACAGTCCAACTGTTTATTAAAACAACAATTTAAATATTAGTCTAACTAACATTTAATCTAATGACGAAATAATTTAAATGAGCGCGTATGGCGAGTAATTGAACGAGTATTGCAAATTCAATTCTTGCCTCCCACTATTTTTCGTCGAGCCTCTAACCCTCTGTCGAGTACTCGGGAAACCGTGTTTCCTAGTGGGCTAGGATCCCGTTAAATATCACACAATCTTGACTTTGGCCAACAAATTGTATGATAATTAACTAGGTAGATCTCGAAGATCAATTGGATCTCATCCAACTCCTAGATCCAGTAGGTGGACATCCAAGTCCCAAACATATATCTTATATATGCCTATACATCGAATGTATACCCTAACCTTTTTCCTCTGAATCAACTAGGCCTTGGCTTTGGCACAACAAACCTAGTGATCCCAGTCAAGCGCGGACCCATTGACATGGAAGCTTCGTAATCAATGTCAATGGACAAGAAGTGGTCTTGACTTTGGCCAACAAACCACAACTTGGACACGACACCGATATGGAACAAAGCCTCGTGATTAAAACACATCTTTGACGGACAAGGGCTTGACTTTGGCCAACAACCCCTGCCAATCTCAGATCTTGAGTAAGAATCACTCAATGGAAGGAAAAACGCATGATATTTTATGAGGGTTTTTCGCGTGCAATTGGCTACCAATTTATTATCTTTGTTAAGGTCTCATCATCATACACCCTTAAACATGCATTCTAAACACATAATAAAGCGCATATGATAAAATAATAATGATATGCGGATGGATATTTTACATTGATCCTAGATCAAATCTCTCACTTTCTCTCTCCGCTAGCACAAATATTTCTTCTACCCGTTACACTACACTTCTAAAGAAACCTCATATACATAGAGGGGAATAGATGAGAAGAGAATACAACAAGAATAGGAGATAAGGCTGGACTCGCAGGTCCAATTAATAAATCAAATTTATTACAATTTCCAAAATCGCCCCACCCGACTAATATCCATCCGATATACATTATTCAAACATCACAACCATGTATTCATACAAGCATGTTATCAATCAATCAATCAAATTAATTAATCTTGATAATTAGTGATCATCCAATGTTCAAACAAAGATTTGATTTTGTTCGAGTCAAACTCGTATTGCGAACACGTACTCAAAGTACGATTTCTCAAATAAAATTAAATTACATGATTAAATCCAATTTAATACGTATTTAATTCTAATTCATTATTTAATTCCAAATTAAATATTACACTTTATAAAATAAACCTTTACGACTTAAATTCCAAATTTAATCGTTACGGGTCTCCAAGCCCGATTAATATCCAATATTAATTTAATTAAAGTCCAATGGGCTTTTAATTAATTTCTTGAGGCGTGGACTTTTGGTCAACTCGGGTCAAACCCGCAACCAAAGTCCAATCCGGGAGTTACCCCATAAGCCCATAAATTAATTTAGGCCCATTAGGCCCAATTAAACGTTAAAGGTTCATTAGTCGCATTTGGGCCTTTTGGAAGCGGTTTTGGGCCTAATTGGATCCAACCAATTTTGGCCTAAACCAACTTTGTACAACAAAGTCCAATAAACCCAATAACAACTTAAAAAGCCCAAATCCAATTTTAAGCCCAATAATTTAATTCCAAAAATTCCAAATTTTCAAATTAAATTACCTAAAGTGTATAGCATTATTAATTACCCAAATCAAAGTTTCCAAAACATGAAATTTGTCCAATTAATCATGCTTAACATCAATTAATCATGTCCAACATAATTAAATCAAAATCAAACCCAATATCATGCTTCAAGTGTCTCGGCCAAAGGGGAAAAATATGCCCAAATCAAATTCAATCCAATTGAACCCAATCAAACATAAATTCAACATCCCCAAATGATTTCCAAGTCATCCAATGAACAAAAAATCAAAAATCCAAGACATTAGGGCACTTGCCAAATTCGGCCATCACAAGCAAATTGGGGAAAAATTGTTCCAAACATTTTTCATCAAATTGATCTAATCAATCATCAATTAAACAACATTAAGCATTCTAAATCATCCAATTTCATTAAACATGCTCAAAATCAAGTTTACCCAAATTTGTCATGCCCAAAATTTGGGGAAAAATGGATCCAACCAAATTTCATGAAATTGATTATGCACAACATCAATTCAACCTCATTCAAGCATACTATACTAAACAATTTAATCATTTGATGCTCAAATTGAGTTTACCCAAATTAAAGTTTTGGCCAACATTAAGCAAATTGGGGAAAATCAATCCAATTAATTTTTTATCAAATTGATTACATATAACTCTAATTAATTCATATACAAGCATTCTTAAACAAACAATTTGTCAAAATCATGCTTAAATCAAAAAGCCCCAAATTTAGCTCAAGAACCCTAATTCGTTTTATGTAACCAATAGCTCAAGATACCATTGTTGAGTTTCAATCAAGTCCCAAGGATCACAAACATGCATAAAAACGAGTTGAATACTCAAAGGAGTAAGGCGGAATACATACTCACATTGATCGGTTGGATGCGGTTGAAGATGAAAAACGCACTGCTCTCTCCATGCGCGGCAATGGCGTCCTTGTACTGCAGTGGAGTGCTCGGTTTTGCTCCTCTTTGAACCTCAAAAATTCGGCCATGGATGAACACCATTGAAGCTCCAAGCTTCAAGCTTCCAAAAGGAATTCCAAGCTCACAAATTCGTTTCCCTATCACCTATGTATAACCCAAGTGTGCTAGCACTTGTCTTCTTCCTTTTATTCTCTCTTGATTCGGCAAAAACCAGAAAAAAAGAAGAAATCGGCTAAAACCGTGAGAGAAGAAGAGGAGGGAAAGAGAGAAGGTTTCCTTGAAACCGTATGCCCCTAAAGTTGGAGAGAGAGAAATAAAGCTTTAATATATATATTTATTACATTTACCAAGTAAATTAAATAAAACATATATATATTACTTTAATTCAAAAATCAAAAGGTAAAAGTGAAAAGCAATTTAACTTTTCCAACCACCTTTTAGAATTCACATCAAGTCACTTTAATAAAGTGACAACATGTCATGTCACATCACTCAAAGTGACAAGTGATTTGACAATTGATGCGACTAGTGATTTGACGCTTAATGTGACTTGCGTGCCGCACTCGAATTCGAAATGCAAATGCGCTCGCAATCACTCTCGGGCTCGGGTTCGCTAATTCCAAATTAACGAATTTTCCGTCGCGTCGTAATTAAATGATTACCCCTAGCGAATTCACTATTCACGTCGCTAACGAATTAATTCTAAATTAATTCGTTCGCCCGAATTAAAATCTAATTTCAATTCCGCGTCGAAATCTAATTTCTAATAATATATCAAATATATTATTTTATCGATTAATTCCAAATTAATCGTTCTCTCTCTTTAATGATATTTTATCCGAGATAAAATATCTCCGTGATTAATCCCAGATTAATTTTCTCTCTCTTCTAATTAATCCTAGATTAATTAAAGTGCGAGTTATACATCATCGGTGAATCTTCAGGAAGCGACCCATGAGATCTCCGGATATGTTGGCAGTAAATACGGTCGTCGGATTATCCGAACACGTAAGTACCTCGTACTACGTTTATACCGATTTACAAGACAAGGTTGGCTTCTAGCAAAGCGCCATGCCTACCCAATTCTCCAGAAATATTCTTACAGGAATATATATAGATCTGTATCAAGCGTAGTATACCGTAGTATTGTGTATATCGGCCCAGTATCGGATAGTCACGTGCTAGGGCTGGGGCTGGATAAGTGTCTGCCCCGTCCGAAGCACATGTCGGATGTCTGGTAACTAGTCTCTATAATCGGATATGCATGACCTAGTCATAATATCCCGATGGTTGCGCAACACTCAGAGCACTAGTACCATATCCTGCGTGACATCATCTCCAATATGACTGAAGTGATACTTCCGTCTTGACATCACACCCAATACACTACGACTCTCTGATAAACCCAGAAGAAGCGGTGTACGCAGAACCGGTTAAAGCCCTGTACCACCAAGACTAAAGTCTACCGATTATCGCAAGTATTAGCGATGTAAGTCTCAGGTTAAGACTATACACACCTACCCTGATTTCGGTCTCCCATAGACACATAGTCATAATACCAATAGGATTCCGAGGGGTCTATCCAGAGCGAAGCTGTTTCCCGTACCATCGGTGAAACACAACCTCCTATCGCACTTGCATAAGTATCCAATACTTATATATATGAGAACTATGTCGTTGTGCCCTCACAACGCACACAAGTGCAATACTAGCCTATTCCGCATTATCGATGTCCTGTCTCGATAATACTCCGGCTAGGGATATTAATGATTAATCCTTCGTGGACTGATACTGTCTCATATCATCTCAATCCAGGAACTAATCATATGGACCTCTCTTCATTTATATATCTATGGTGATTTAATCACAAATGGTGAGAGTGCAATTTCCTTGTCACATAGTTAATTTGTACAACAACACCGTGATCTGTACAAATAGTGACGTTATGGGTCATATTATCCAACATATTGCACAAATCCCTTCGTTACAAGTGGCATAAGTAAGGGACCATTTCGAACCCAACGGTTTGAGGTCTTCATTTACGAGGGGTAAGTGCGACCTTAAATCATTTTCCTAGTTCACATTGGGTGGCGACTCCATTTTATTTCTCCGGTTTAGTTCCCACATGGGCTACTCCGTACTCCCAACTAGGCTGCGAGCCTGGAACAGCGTCGCCGATTTCTGTGTCCTAAAGGTATTAAGACACCCATAAAAACCTAATTGCTTGGATCTCAGATTTTAAAAAGAAGAAGTGTTCGATTTCCTTCAGTTTTCTCTTTAACCAATGTAACGATTTTTGGGCCAGTGACTCCCATACTAGTTGGCCTTAGGGCACTAAGTGTTAAAACACCCCTACATAATTAATTGCTCGAGTTAGAGAGGTTACAAAATCAAACTTATTCAAACACATTTTGTTTAACAAACTCAAGCTCTAATATTTTACGTGAACAATCACTGCTTATTGAGGCAAGATGTCTGGTTACTAAATAAAAGCTTGATTATTATTATTATTATTATTATTTTTAAGCATAACTAACTCAAGCTCTTGTTGGGAAGCGGCCGCCAGTGCGCAGTGGAAAATTAAAAAAAAATTATGATGTCGCTATCATTTTGCCCAAGACACATTTGTTTTGATTATTCTACAAGCCTAGGCATGTTAATATATATTCTAAGCATAAAAACTCATAAAACATGCAAATAACATAAACCTAAACATGCTAACTATCATAAAAACTCTAATTAAAATAAAGAAAGAAAAAGACTAACTTGAACCGAAGACTCCTCCAGTCCTCCCTCCAATCTACAAGCTTTTCTCGAACTCAGCAAGCTCTTCCACGTTCCAAAGAGCCACCCAAGTGTGTGGCCTCTAAAGGTGCACACACCAAAGCCAAAACTCAACGGCAAGACTACCCCTTGAGTGCACGAGTATTTTGTCCTTGGTGCTAGCCTAGGCAAATACCTCAAAACCTTTAACTTGAGATTCCTCTAGTCAATTAGACTTAAGGATCCTTAAAATCAGTGGCTTACTCTTAAACTTTAGAGTTGCTCACTTATATAAACCCAAGATATGAAAGGTTTTGGTGTAAAAATTTGTAAAAAATTCTTTGGGTTTATATAGGTGCTCCAAAGACAACAAAATTAATTAAGAATCCGATGTGGGATAAATGCTAATTTAATCTTAGCCATTGGATCTTAATTTAGTGGTTTAATGAGATTATAAAACCCTAATAAGAGTTTGGGCCGAATTAGAATTCAAAACAAATAGCAAATAAAATTAAAAAAATGAAGCGCCATCTGCGCCTTTTTTATTTATTTATTTATTCCAATTCCCAAAGTGCCCCTATCGTCATTCACTAATCCATAAGCCACTATGGAACCTCATAAATGATCTGTTCAATAATTAAACACATTAAACCATTTATGAACAATTCCTACAGCAATCATATACGCTGTTAAATTTGTACTGTGCACTGTTAACCATTGATTTCAACTTTGTTGTGTGTGACCTTTTGGGTTCCCCTCAAGTTGGACATGAAATGAATCGTGATAATTTAATCGAACATAAATTATCCTCCGATCAGATGGTCGTTCGATTTCAATGACCAATGTTGACATCTAGCAACATGTCAAGGCCCCCAAATGAGAAGGAAAGATATATACCCATTATGTATATGATTTACATATGATACGGTCCTTCGCCTCACTGTATCCCCACCTTTTGACCATATAGTACGGAAAATTTCTGCCCATATGGTCAAAGGTATGATGCTGATAGAGTCATTAATCGTGCTAACGCAAGAATCTCACATGATTCTTCCGCTGCGGCCACAGTCTCAAGCACTGATCAAACAAATCAACCCGCGAACTGGAATACTACACTTATAAGAAAATATTATCCGAGAGAGTGGCGATTCTCTGTTGTATCTTTACAAACTACATGTGTTTCAACAAATGACCCAATCAAACCCTTATGACCGGATCTTTTGAACCGGGGAAGGAGAATGTCAAAGTTATTTGATCCACACATAAGATTGTAAAGACCTCAAGTCTAAGGACTAGTCATACAATCGATACATGAAAGTTCTCACAGACATATGGGATAAACACTCCATATGAAAATTTTCGGCGGTCAGTTCGATGGACACAAGCAACTCATGCATCAATGTGATACACCAAGTAGACGAATCTCCGCTAGTAGCCTATGAGATCGGCTACCCCACTTAAGGGCGGATCATATCATCATGCTAGTCTCTCCACTTTATGAACGCCCAGATTATTCACAAAACTATGACTAGGAACGTTTGAGAGTAATGATTCTCATAAGGCGTGAAAGTCATCATCTTATTACTCCAAGGGCTTTATTACAGTGTTTGATGATTCATATAATTTATGTGAGACACGTATAATAAAGATTACCATTTTATTAATTAATGAAAAATATTACAAATACATGTACATATAGCCCATCCATAAGTTGGGTAGATGGCATATCCCTTACAATCTGCCACTTGCACTATAACTAACTAGTATGAACCTGGACACCATACTCTCGGGTGTGCTTATCATGCTTTTGTTGAGTCAGCCCTTTAGTCAAAGAATCTGCAAGATTATCTTCTGTGGGTATTTTCTCTATAATAACTTCTTTTGTCTCAACAATCTCCCTGATGAGATGAAATCGCCTGAGAACATGCTTGCATTTCTGGTGGGACCTTGGTTCCTTTGATTGAGCAATGGCGCCTGTGTTGTCACAGTACATCGTGACGCCATTCTTTATCGCGGGAAGTACTTCTAGCTTCGTGATGAACTTCTTTATCAAGACTGCTTCTTTAGCTGCCTCAGATGCTGTAATATACTCGGCTTCAGTGATGGAGTCTGTTGTAGTTGACTGCTTTGAGCTTTTCCAACTGACAGCTCCGCCATTCAATGTAAACAGATATCTTGTTTGCGATCTTCTGTCATCCCTATTGGTCTGAAAGCTCGCATCACTGTAACCAATGACTTTCATCTCAGAACAATGTTCGTATGTCAAGAACACATCCTTAGTTCATCTCAGATACTTGAGGATTGTTTTGACAGCTGCCCAATGTTGCTCACCAGGATTTGCCTGATACCTGCTCGTTATGCTAAGAGCATAAGAGACATCAGGTCTTTTACATAGCATGGCGTACATGATTGATCCTATTGCTGAAGTATAAGGGATCCTACTCAAACGTTGTTTATCTGAAGGAGTATGTGGACATTGCTCCTTAGATAATTTGATTCCATGACAAGTAGGTAAATTACCTCTTTTGGAATCTTCCATTTTGAATCTTTTCAAAACTTTATCTATGTATTTAGATTGAGAAAGTCCTAACAACCTCTTAGATCTATTACGATAGATCTTAATGACGAGGATGTAGGCTGCTTCTCCCAAATCTTTCTGTAGGCACTGTATTTTTCCATGGAAGTCCCGATGATGAGTCTCATATGGAGACACGACCTTTTAAGTTGTGGAAGTCGCGGAAAACGGAAGTCGGAAGGGAAAAGTCAGAAATCAGTACTTTTTTTATTCATTTGCTTAGCCTCGTGTTCGCTTGTTGGATTTCTATTTTAAAACTTATCCTAGGCCCAAAACCCCTGCAAACCACTTATCCTTGGCCCAAAACCCCCGCAAGCCACACATCAAGCCCACACACCACCAAGTTCACCAAAAGGACCAAACACACGCCCACATCTCTTCTAGAACACGCCCAAGCCCAATAAAACACATTCAAAATAATAATTAACATATTAAACACATGGTGAAATCTAAATAAATCACATACCTAAATAAAAAAAATCAAATAAAATCAAATATATCATCTTACTAATCAAGCCAAATCATATCTCTAATTAAATAGATACTTTCCTTGTGATATACTAATTAGGAGATATCACCATTGATTGCATGATTCCTTTCCTATTCACACAAGGAGAACCCTAGCCTTTGCCTATAAAAAGAGGCACAAACTCAACCCTTGAGTCCCATAGCAACTCATGCCCAAAGTAATAAGAAAAAAAAAAAATAATTCTTTCTTCTCCTCCTCTCTACCATCACCGAAACACTCTCCCAAAATAGCAAAGGAACATCACCAAAACACCCCCTAAACAGTAAGCATCATCACCGAATACACCCCTGAAACTGCCCCTCCATTCACCAAAAATCACAGCTCAAAATAGTCCCTACAATCATCGAAAATCACCCCTGAAACGGCACTGTAACATCACTGAAAATCACCCCTAAAATTGCACTGTAACATCACCGAAAATCACCCCTTAAACTGCACTGCAGTCACCAAAAAATACAACCAGAAAATAGCAGCAAAAATAGAGGAAACAGCGACCCAAAACAGTGAAGCGACGAAGGAAAACTGAAAATCAGTGAACCGAAAGAGTTGCGGAGTGTTAGGCCTTCTGACGTCCGCGTAACGCACTTCCAAGAGGCGACGTAAAAGGTTAGACCTGAGGGAACCCCTTTTTTATTTATTTTCGCTTATTTCTTTTATTTTACCAATATTTTTTCGCATGGGTATTGTTGATTAATGTATGCTATGGCTATTGGATGAATGGAATATGTGTCGTCTCTTGTAATATATCGGATGTAAACCCAGACGTAAATTATGTAGCCGAATCCGAATGGACGATAGTACGGTATGTACTTGGGAAACAATTCCACGTACTACTTGAGCAAACGGCATGTGTTTCGCTTTATTTAATCTTGTTCATCTACTATTCACATTTTTATTCTACCATTTACTTTCCGCATGTTACTTATTTATGCATTGTCATGTAATGCGCATGGGCAAATCAAGTTGGATTAAAGGTCATCTGTTTTGAGGGATGAAAAGCCTAAGGGCTACCTTTGCCACAACATTTTGCCGCGCCGGACGAAGTATGTTTGATTGAATGTGAGATATGTTTAATCGAGCATACGAAGTCCTATATTATTGTTGTCTTTATTTTTTATGCATTGTAATGTAATGCGCATGGGCAAATCAAGTTGAATTAAAGGTCCTCCATTTTGAGGGATGAAAAGCCTAAGGGCTACCTTTACCATGACGTTTTGCCGCGTCAGACGAAGTATGTTTGATTGAATGTGAGATATGTTTAATCGGACATACGAAGTCCCATATCATTATCTTATTTATTTGTATGCATTGTAATGTAATGCGCATGAGCTTATTTTGTTGGTATAAATGTTCTCTAATTGAGGGAAGAAAAGCCTAAAAGGCTACCTTTACCATGACATTTCGCCGCACCTTTTATTATTCCGTTATTTGATTTCTGTATGCCATCTCCTTGTTAAATCATGCATCGTAGTGTAATGCGCATGGGCAAATCAAGTTGGATTAAAGGTCCTCCACCTTGAGGGATGAAAAGCCTAATGGCTACCCTTGCCATGACATTTTGCTGCGCCGGACGAAGCGCACTCGATTGAATGGGAAATATGTTCAATCGGGCATACGAGGTCCTACATCGTGTATTTGTTTATCCATGTATGTGTTTGTGTCATTTCAGATGCCATTTTGGCAATCTCGTTCGAGCGCGTTTCCAAACGCTATACGAACGCGAACCCTCTGTTTACCGTTTGAACGCGTTTCCAAACGTTGTACGAACGTATGCATTCTGCCTCATTCCGTTCGAATGCGTTTACGAACGCTACTCGAACGCACATATTTTCTACTTTATCATGCATCAGGTCTTATTCCATTTGAATGCGTTTTCGAACGTTATACGAAAGCGAACCTTCTGTTTACCGTTCGAACGCATTTTCAAACGCTACACGAACGCACATACAGTGCACATACTTCTTTTCGTCACATTTCATGCATGTTTGCTTCTTTGATCATTTCTTTTGCACCATATGATTAATCATATCATTTCATTATTTACGCTTAGGAAATTATCATCTATTTATATTTTCGCATTCAATGTGTTTATGAATTGTGTGCTTGTTGTTATGTCGATTTACTTCTATGCATGTGAATTTAGGTGTAGGTTGTATGCAAACTCAGCTATAGGTTTTATTTTCATGCACGTGAACTTAGGAGTATGATACTCTTGGGATTACATATTGTGTAGACTTGGTTAGATTATTGCACAAATCCTTTCATTACAAGTGGCATAAGTAAGGGACCATTCCGAACCCAACGGTTTGAGGTCTTCCCTTGCGAGGGGTGAGTGCGTCCTTAAATCATTTTCCCGGTTCACACCGGGTGGCGAATCCATTTTTAGTTCTCCGGTTTAGTCCCCCGCGAGCTACTTCGTACTCCCAACCAGGCCGCGAGCCCGGAACAGCGTCATCGATTTCTGTGTCCTACAGTCTGGCGACTCAACTGGGGATAGAGAATCGACCCCGAAATAATGTTTGTGATTTATGATTTATTTAACTGTGTCTATCGTGGGTTGAATGGGTTTTATCAAAGGCATTATTAGAGATAAGTAATGGTTTGGTGTCTTTCTTCATTCACTGCCTTTCTATGAGGAAAAGATGCAAAGGCACCTAGATAATCATTACTCGAAGCTTACTGTGATGGACTAATTTGGAGGACTTGTTGTTTTTTCCTGTCACCAAGACGATAAGAGCCTAAGAGGCTTGGGTATTTAAGAGAGTTCGCTCCACCCTCCATCTGGGGAATCTTCAATAGGAAATCCATTTGACAGTCAGTCACGTATCATAACTCGTTGGCACGTACCGTAAGGTATAAAAAAAAGGTACGCTCACTTGGTCGCTTGAACCCTTGAGTGGGGAGACCTAGTTGTGGGCAATCCTTTACCAACGAGAGCCTTTGACTACACTCCCGCAAACCTACACGTAGACCATAGTTGTATGACCAATAGAAACTATTTCCTTGTGCTTGTGTTTAGGGACCATCATCATTTGGATTCAGTTGGACTTCTTGTCAGAAATGCGAACTTGTTGGGCCATTTAAACTGGGATGAGTTCGTATCTTATGACAATTGGGCTAAAAGTTTCTAAAATGCCGATGGGCCACTCTGTAGAAATTGTTTCTTTATGCTTATGCTTAGGACCATCATCATTTGGACACAGTTAGACTTCTTGTCAGAAATGCGAACTTGTTGGGCCATTTAAACTGGGATGAGTTCGTATCTTATGACAATTAGGCTAAAAGTTTCTAAAATGCCGATGGGCCACTCTGTAGAAATTGTTTCTTTATGCTTATGCTTAGGACCATCATCATTTGGAGTCAGTTAGACTTCTTGTCAGAAATGAGAACTTGTTGGGCCATTTAAACTGGGATGAGTTTGTATCTTATGACAATTAGGCTAAAAGTTTCTAAAATACCGATGGGCCATCCTGTGTTTGGGACCCTTATCATTTGATGTTGTTTAGACATGTTATCGCAAAGTTGTAAACCTGTTGGGCCTTTTCAACTGGGACAAGTTTGCACCTTGCAATAATGTGATTGAAGCTTTAAAATGACAATAGGCCTACTTATATATTCCATGCATTGCACGCATACATGCTGACTGAGAATTTTAAAAGACACCATAGATTGTCGTTGGGTTAGGAAAAATGGAAGACTTATCAAAAGGCCGATAGCAAACATGAGCGAATCAGAGAACGAGGTATCCCGTTTGGATCAGTTGGAGACCAATCTCACCAAGGTTACTGAACATTTGCAAGCCTTGACTACTGCTATGGCTAATATAGCTGTGCCCCGTGCTGGGGGAAACTCTAAGAATGTGAGGCGTGAGGAGCCTCCAAACAGGTTGGGGATGACAACCCCACTTTTGATGATGACATGGTTGAATATGTGGCAGGAAGAATAATCAGGTCTCAGGCAGAGTTGCAGAAGCTCCGGGATCAAGTAGAATCGGTTACCCGCAAAATGAGGGGTAAACATGAAGACTTGCCTTTTCCAAAAAAACATGAAGACTTGCTAGATTATGAGGCAATGACTTTTAAAGAACAGCTGCCGGCTCAGTTCAAGATGCCTGATATGGCCAAGTTCAACGGGAATGGGGATCCGATCTCCGACAGTATGTTTCAGTTTTGAGTTCAGTGGGTCTATCAAAACGTCAAGTTCAGAAAATATTTGGGATGTCGCTTGAGGGGGCACCCGTGGTATGATATCATGGCCTTGAGAGGAAAGTCAAAGATGATTGGAGAGCATTGGCATAGGCTTTTCTGAGTCAATATGTTACAGATTTGGAGATTGACTTGTCACTCCGCGATTTGGAAAACACCAAGCAGAAGCCGGAAGAGAAGTTCAAGGAGTATGTAGACCGCTAGAGGAGCCAGCTTCTAAAGATGCAGACTTGGCCCTCAGAGAAGGACCAAATCAAGATGATCATCAAGGGCACCAAGCCCTTCATTTATGGCAAGCTGCGGAGAATGACCTCTATGAGTACTGATTTTCGACAGTTGAGGGAAACTGTCATGGATATTCAGAAGAAGAGGCTGAGAATAGAAAGTTCTATAGCCTGAACAGGAGGCCCATTGGGGGAACATCAGGTACCAAGCCCGTTTCTGCTGAAATTACTGCCATTCGAAACCGGCGATTCTCCAACCTGGGTAGACCCTTGTCTAATGTGCTGGAGAAATTAAAGAGACAGGGATTTCTGAAACCCTTAGAGACCAAACCACTTCCACACCCTCCACCACCACAACTCAACCTGAACCACTATTTTCATTTCCACCAACAGAAAGGCCATGACACTGACAGTTGCGCCCGCCTCCACCATGAAATCCAGGACCTTATAGACTCCCAAAAAATACCCGACCCCGAAAAAGAACAGCCCAACACACATCAAAACCCCTTACCAAATTATCACTTTGTCCCACCACCTACCTATATGATAAGCTCTGTCCTACCCGAAAGCCTTGTCCTCAAATCCTTTGACTACCAAGCCTTTTTCCTGGGGATTTGTGATAGCAATAGCGAAGATGAAGTAGAACAGAGGAAGAATTTCTGGGAAGACTTCTCCAGTAGTGATGAAGAGGAGGTGAGAGGAATGACACGCAGCGGGCATTTCTACAGTGATACGGCTGAGAAGGGTAAAAAAGTGTTGACAGAAGGGATAGAAGTGACAGAAAGTATGGATAATACTGAAGGGGATGCAGTGTTGCGCCAGCTAAAGAAGACAGGAGCACAGGTCAACATCTGGGAATTGTTGTGTTCATCATAGGAGCACAGACGTGCTATGGTTGAAGCCTTGAGCAAAATAATAATACCAGAGGATGATAATCCTAAAATTTTTGTGGGGTCAGTACAGAAGGAGGCTTTGCAGGCAATAACCTTTTTTGAGGAAGAACTCCCGGCAGAGGGAAGAAATCACAATAAGCCACTACTCATCAGAGCTGAAGTAAGAGGAAGGAAGACATCCTGTGTAATGGTGGATGATGGCTCATCCATCAATGAGTGCCCTTTGAAGATCCTATCGAGATTGGGAATGAAGGCGACGGATCTGGATCCCTCCAATATGACTATCAAGGCATATGATGATAGTAAGCGAGGAGTTGAGGGAACTTTTGCTGCAATAGTTAAGGTGGGACCGATTGAGGATGAGGTTGAATTCACTGTGCTTGACATCCCAGCTACTTTTGCTTTGTTGTTGGGGAGGCCATGGTTTCAAAAGCTTGGGGGCATGCCTTCCACTCTGCATCAGGCCATCAAGTTTCCATACGGAGGAGAGATCATCACCATTAAAGCTGAAGTAGATAATATTGTGGCTGCTTTAGAGATACAACCTTTCCGAGGTTCCAAGTGTCTGCAACCTTTGAAGAATGGGTGGATCCTAAGGTGGCTAGGATCATGGAGAAAATGAAGTTCGAGCCAGGTAAAGGTTCAGGTGTAGGAGGAACCCTGCCAAACTTTAAAGGGCAGACCACTCGGAGAGGAATGGGGTACAAGTCTGATGAGGATAAGCCAAAGGCCAAGAAGAAAGGGTTGAAGCTGATGGAATTCTTTGTGAAGGCTATGGGGTATCAAGGAGAGCCCGAACCAGTAGAAGTTAATGGGGTCATGATACCGGGGTTTGAGATCTTCCAAGATGTGCTGAGTGAGAAACCGCCGATGAAAGAAGTTGCGAAGGAATATGATAAGTGGGAAGAAGAGCTGATGAAGCTGGAAAGCCTAACCCTCGAGGAGAATAAGGAGGCTGAGAAAAATCCAGTTGCGGAGGATGAAGTGTCCGTAGAAGATAAGGATATTTATCTTCCTGATTTATTTGAGTGTACTCCCGCATTTGCTAGTAATAAAGACAATCATTTCGCTTACTTGCCTGAGTTTCTTCCTTTCAATTTGCACGACTTGAGTATATTTGATATCAGCTCCACCAAAACAAATGCATTTAACCTTGGTACACCTGAGAGCCCCAAGGAAATTCTAATTGCAAGTGAGGTTACCTCTGAGGAGCAGGAGAAATTAGAAGAAATATTAGTCAAATACGCCAAGGTATTTGATTGGTCCTATGAGGACATGCCTGGAATAGACAGAAGCATCGCCCATCATACAATACCAACTTACCCGAATATGAAGCCAGTGAAACAGAAACTCCGACGGATGAGACCTGAGTGGGCCAAGAAGGTCAGAGAAGAAGTCAAGAAACAGATTGATGTGGGGTTCCTGGAAGTAGTGAAGTATCCTGAGTGGTTGGAAAATATTGTGCAAGTGTCGAAGAAAGACAGGAAGGTCAGAATGTGTGTAGATTACAGAGATCTTAATAAGGCTTTCCCGAAAGATGATTTTCCTCTACCTCATATAGACGTACTAGTTGATAGTGCGGCTTTATCTGCCATGTATTCATTTGCAGACGGGTTTTCAGGATACAATCAGGTTCTCATGGCTGAAGAAGACAAGCACAAGAGTGCTTTTGTCACCGATTGGGGCACTTATTGTTACAAGGTAATGCTGTTTGGACTCAAGAATGCATGAGCTACTTATCAACGGACGGCCACTATATTATTTGATGTATAAAGAGATTGAAGTATATGTGGATGACATGATGGTGAAATCAGAGACAAGAATCGGGCATATAGAAGCACTGGAGAAGTTCCTTTAGAGAGTTGACAAATACAACTTGCGGCTGAATCCCAAGAAATATGTGTTTGGGGTAATATCAGGAAAAATGCTGGGATATACAGTAGGAATGAGAGGAATAGAGGTAGACTCTGAGAAGATCAAAGCAATCACCGAGATGCCCACACCGAAGACTGAGAAAGAAGTTAGAGCATTCCTCGGGAAAATTCAGTACATCAGTCGGTTCATCTCCAAGTTGACGTCAGTATGTGAGCCTATCTTCAAACTGCTGAGAAAAGACCAACCAATTAAAGAGAATGAGCAATGTCAAGCAGCCTTCAACAAGATCAGAGAATACTTGGTAAAGCCTCATGTATTGAGACCTCCAAGCTCGGGCAAACCCTTGGTACTGTATTTGGCCATAAAATCAGAAGCACTGGGGGCAATAATGGTACAGGCAGATGAGACGGGGGTAGAGCACGCAGTCTACTATCTCAGGCAGATGTGTTTTGTTTGTTCTGTGTTTGTAGGTTTCAGACAAAAGAGGACCGAACAGTCCCCAAAAGAGAACCGGCAGGAGGAAACTATAAAGCAGATCCAGGGGGCGATCAGAGACATGTGTAGGCACATGGCGCCAAGGAGCACGATGAGGATCTAACCCATCATGAACAGTCTCGGAAGAAAAGAATGGAAAGCGGCAAAGTACAAGCAAGTTGAGAGGAAACAAAATAATGTCATCAATATCAATTTTGGGGATGAGTCCCGGGGGCGAGGCCTACATCAGCATCAGTTTTGGGGATGAGTCCCAAGTTTGAGGCCCACATCATCAGTAGTTTTGGGGATGAGTCCTAGGGTTGAGGCCCACATCATCAGTAGTTTTGGGGATGAGTCCCAGGGCCGAGGCCTACACATTAGTAGCAGTTTTGGGATGCGTCCCGGGGGCGAGGCCCACATCAGCATCAGTTTTGGGGATGAATCCCAGTGTCGTGACCCACATCATCAACAGTTAATGGGATGCGTCCCAGTGTCATAACCCATATTGTCAGCGGTATTGGGATGCATCCCAGGGTCGAGGCCCCCGTTGTCGGTTGCAGTTATTGGGATGCGTCCCAGGGTCGATGGCTCCCTACATCATCAGTTCCAGTTTTGGGATGTGTCTGATGAGTGGTATTTATATCACTTATTCCCACTCATTTGACCTAATATTTCGTATAGTTTCTCGATTTTTGTGAACGTTTTGATGTGTTTTGTTGTTATTTTACAGATAAATAAAGTTTGGAAAGCATTGGAGGCAATTTGGGGCAAAAACGGACAAAAATGCGTCAACAGGGATATTTTCGTCTTTTGCGTGTCGCGAAGCTTAAGGCCTGCGCGTCGCGACGCCCAGCATGCGTCGGACTTGCTAACTTGCGCCTTGTGCCACGTGTCGAAATCTGATTGGTCAAAACTTGCTAACGTGCGCCGATCATGCTAACGTGCGCTATGCCACGTGTCACCATCACAACGGTTCTGCTAACATGCGCCAGTCGCCACGTGTCAACATCTCATTAGACCAAACCAAGCGCGTACCACGTGTCATCTCACCATTGGACCGAATTATTGACGAATCAGGTGCTGCCACGTGTCAAGCCGCTATTGGACAGAAATTCCCACCTATCAGCGCCTGCCACGTGTCGCCCTGCTATTCGACCACAACGCCAGCCAACCACAGCGTGACACATGGCTCAATTATTGCTGCCGACAGACACGTGGTCAACCCCCGTGGACTCCGCGTGGACTGTTGCCAGAGTCGCGACGCTAGTGCATTTTCAGCGTCGCGACGCTGGCCCAAAAAACGCCTATAAATTGAAGCCGCCAGATTCATTTTTCTTCATGCTTTCCTTGGAGAATTCTCTCTGATTTTATAGGAAGCATCTATTTTTGTATATATAAATAATATTTTTAATTTATGTCTTTTAATTTTCAGTAATAATAGTTCTCTTCTTCTACCTTTCTTTAATGTTTAGTAGTTAATTTTCCGCTGGGGTAAAAGGTGAAACCTTTAATATAATTATTTAGGTAAATCTCACTTAATTATAATATTTAAATTATAATTTAACCGGATTAATTAATGTCAGACTTTATTATCGCTTATATGGCTGGTTTAAATATAAATTACCTTACCGCCTATATGGCTGGTCTTTATGTGACAGATAATTACCACCTATATGGCTGGTTTAATTGGACTAAATGGATTACCGCCTATATGGCTGGTTTTAAATGTTTAATATTATTAATTCCTGAGAAAGCAGAATATAAAATAATTTATATATTATAATAAGTGAGATTCCTAGATAAGAAATATTAATTGTGGATCCTCTAACCCCAACATTTTATTTTATTCTAGGGAAGTGGTGAAACACAATATCCACATTTAATAATTGATTTTATTTTTATGGGTAATTCTTTAGTTTGTTTATTGAGTCTTAAGCTTAATGCTTCTTGTTGTCTGATCACCAATAAGATTGATATGGTAAACTTAAAATGAACTAGACATAGGGATTTTAGGTTTCAGCCTTAGATTCAATAGCCCGCGATCTTCCTTGAGGATAGATAACCCTTTAATAGATTTCCTTACAGGATAGACATATACCTGTCGGACGGGGGTAGCCATAATTGGAACTTAAACTTAATAAATCCAGGGTAATGTGGTTGACATAGGAATATGGTTCAATTGGGTTATACTGGGTATTTGCGTCTGACCATCGGAAGAGGCTTTTGTATATCATCGTGTTCCAGGTTAGCAAATTAATTTATTACACATAAATAAGAAAGTCAATTCATCTTTTTAACATTATTGTGTGGAGTCACGACCCTAGATCTTTTGAGTCTTTTTATTTATTTTCCTTAGTATTTTCTTTTGTTTATTTTATTTTTATTAAGCAATTCCACATTCAACCAACCAAAGTAATCAATTCCCTTCTCCCTATAATTAGATACCTGTAAATAAATAGATTCAATAATTAATAACAACAGTAGGAATTAAGTCCTTGTGGGATCGATATTTTTATACTACTTGAACGATACGTGCGCTTGCGTTATACGCGTGTGTTTGCACCGGTCAGCATCCCAGGGTCGTGACCCATATTGTCAGCAGTATTGGGAAGTGTCCCATGGTCGAGGCCCCCGTTGTCGGTTGCAGTTATTGGGATGCGTCCCAAGGTCGATGGCTCCATGCATCATCAGTTCCAGTTTTGGGATGTGTCCCATGGTCGTGACCCATATTGTCAGCGGTATTGGGACGCATCCCAGAGTCGAGGCCCCCGTTGTCGGTTGCAGTTAATGGGATGTGTCCCAGTGTCGAGGCCCACTACATCATCAACTCCGTTCGAAGCAGCAGGCAAGTCAGGTGGCAGCTGGCAAGCCAGGTAAGTGAAAAATGCATTGCATAACTTTGATAGGATTGTCATTGTCACACACTACACAAGTCTCATCAAAGTGGGGGCTACTGTAGGCACTGTATTTTTGCATGTAAGTCCCGATGATGAGTCTCATATGGAGACACTACCTTTTAAGTTGTGGAAGTCGCGGAAAACGGACGTCGGAAGGGAAAAGTCAGAAATCAGTACTTTGTTGGATTTTATTCGTTTGCTTAGCCTCAGGTTCGCTTATTGGATTTCTGTTTTAAAACTTATCCTCGGCCCAAAACCCCCGCAAACCACTTATCCTTGGCCCAAAACCCCCGCAAGCCACACATCAAGCCCACACACCACCAAGCCCA
The DNA here is from genome assembly GCA_019454045.1 of Zanthoxylum bungeanum. Lineage (NCBI taxonomy): Eukaryota > Viridiplantae > Streptophyta > Magnoliopsida > Sapindales > Rutaceae > Zanthoxylum > Zanthoxylum bungeanum. The sequence continues at coordinate 216,768 of SKCR01023752.1, read as the reverse complement.
CCAAAAGGACCAACCATAAGGCCACACCTCTTCTAGCACACGCCCAAGCCCAATAAAACACATTCAAAATAACAATTAACATATTAAACACATGGTGAAATCTAAATAAATCACATACCTAAATAAAACAAATCAAATCAAATCAAATATATCATCTTCATAATCAAGCCAAATCATATCTCTAATTAAATAGATACTTTCCTTGTGATATACTAATAATGAGATATCACCATTGATTGCATGATTCCTTTCCTATTCACACAAGGAGAACCCTAGCCTTTGCCTATAAAAAGAGGCACAAACTCAACCCTTGAGTCCCCTAGCAACTCACACCCAAAGCAACAAGAAACAAAGCAAATAATTCTCGTTTCTCCTCCTCTCTACCATCACCGAAATACTCTCCCAAAACAGCAAAGGAACATCACCAAAACAACCCCTAAACAGTAAGCATCATCACCGAATACACCCCTGAAACTGCCCATCCATTCACCGAAAATCATAGCTCAAAATAGTCCCTACAATCACCGAAAATCACCTCTGAAATGGCACTGTAACATCACCAAAAATCACCCCTGAAATTGCACTGTAACATCACCAAAAATCACCCCTGAAACTGCACTGCAGTCACCAAAAAATACAACCAGAAAACAGTAGCAAAAATAGAGGAAACAGCGACCCAAAACAGCGAAGCGACGAAGGAAAATAGAAAATCAGTGAACCGGAAGAGTTGCGGAGTGTTAGCCCTTCCGACGGTCGCGTAACGCACTTCCAAGAGGCGATATAAAAGGTTAGACCTGAGGGCACCCCTTTTTTATTTATTTCCGCTTATTTCTTTTATTTTGCCAATATTTTTTCGCATGGGTATTGTTGATTAATGTATGCTATGGCTATTGGATGAATTGAATATGTGTCGTCTCTTGTGGTATATCGGATGGAAACCCATAAGTAAATTCTGTAGCCGAATCCGAATGGACGGTAGTACGGTCTGTATTTGGGAAACAATTCCACGTACTACTTGAGCAAACGGCATGTGTTTCACTTTATTTAATCTTGTTCATCTACTATTCGTATTTTTATTCTGCCATTTACTTTCCGCATGTTACTTATTTATGCATTGTAATATAATGCGCATGGGCAAATCAAGTTGGATTAAAGGTCCTCCATTTTGAGGGATGAAAAGCCTAAGGGCTACCTTTGCCACAACGTTTTGCCGCACCGGACGAAGTATGTTTGATTGAATGTGAGATATGTTTAATCGAGCATACGAAGTCCCAAATTATTGTTGTCTTTATTTTTTATGCATTGTAATGTAATGCGCATGGGCAAATCAAATTGAATTAAAGGTCCTCCGTTTTGAGGGATGAAAAGCTTAAGGGTTACCTTTACCATGACGTTTTGCGCGCCGGACGAAGTATGTTTGATTGAATGTGAGATATGTTTAATCGGACATACGAAGTCCCATATCATTGTCTTATTTATTTGTATGCATTGTATTGTAATGCGCATGGGCTTATTATGTTGGTCTAAAGGTTCTCTACTTGAGGGAAGAAAAGCCTAAAAGACTACCTTTACCATGACATTTCGTCGCGCCTTTTATTATTCCGTTATTTGTTTTCTATATGCCATCTCCTTGTTAAATCATGCATTATAGTGTAATGCGCATGGGCAAATCAAGTTGGATTAAATGTCCTCCACCTTGAGGGATTAAAAGCCTAAGGGCTACCTTTGCCACGATGTTTACCGTTCCAATGCGTTTCCAAACGCTACACGAACGTATGCATTCTGCCTCATTCTATTCGAACGCGTTTATAAACGCTGCACGAACGTATGCATTCTGCCTCATTCCGTTCGAACGGGTTTACGAACGCTACTCGAACGCGCACATAATCTACTTTATCATGCATTAGGTCTTATTCCGTTCGAATGCATTTCCGAACGCTATATGAATGTGAACCTTCTATTTACCATTCAAACGCATTTTCAAACACTACACGAACGTACATATAGTGCACAGACTTCTTTTCGTCACATTTCATGCATGTTTGCTTCTTTGATAATTTCTTTTGCACCATATGATTAATCATATCATTTCATTATTTACGCTTAGGAAATTATCATCTATTTATATTTTCGCATTCAATGTGTTTATGAATTGTGTGCTTGTCGTTATGTCGATTTACTTCTATGCATGCGAATTTAGGTGTAGGCTGTATGCAAAATCAGATATAGGTTTTATTTTCATGCACGTGAACTTAGGAGTAGGATACTCTTAGGATTATATGTTGCGTAGACTTGGTTAGATTATTGCACAAATCCTTTCATTACAAGTGGCATAAGTAAGAGACCATTCTGAACCCAACGGTTTGAGGTCTTCCCTTGCGAGGGGCGAGTGTGGCCTTAAATCATTTTCCTAGTTCACACCGGGTGGCGACTCCATTTTTAGTTCTCCGGTTTAGTCCCTCGCGGGCTACTCCGTACTCCTAACCAGGCCGCGAGCCTGGAACAGCGTTGCCGATTTATGTGTCCTACACTTTCATGGAGAAATTCTGAGATAACCATTGCTTGGTGGCTTGCATCATGGGAATATCATTCCCGATGATTAATATGTCATCGACATATAATACAAGAAATACAACAGTACTCCCACTACTTTTCCTGTAAACACAAGGCTCGTCTACATTTTTGATGAAGTCAAATTCTTTGATTGTCTCATCAAATCGTATATTCCAACTTCTGGAGGCTTGCTTGAGTCCATAAATGGATCGTTTAAGCTTGCATACTTTATTATGATCATCATTAGATGCAAACCCCTCAAGTTGTGTCATATAGACTTCCTCTACGAGGTTCCCATTAAGGAAAGCTGTTTTGACATCCATCTGCCAAATCTCATAATCAAAGTGTGCAACTAGTGCCAGTAAAATTCGAATGGACTTTATCATTGCAACAAGTGAGAAGGTTTCATCATAGTCAATTCCTAGGATTTGTCTATAACCTTTCGCCACCAACCTAGCCTTATAGGTTTGGATGTTGCCTTCTACATCAGTTTTATGCTTGTAAATCCACTTGCAGCCTATGGGTTTTATCCCTTCAGGTGCATCCACCAAGTCCCAGACTTGATTCTGATACATAGAGTCTATTTCGAATTTCATGGCCTCAAGCCACTTGATTGAATCAATGTCATGCATTGCTTTATCATAACTGGTGGGATCGTCATTATCAATGATATGATCATGTTCCTCATCAATATGGAAACCATATCTTTCAGGGTCATATCTTTCTCTACCAGACCTTCTAAGTTCATAACCTTGTGGTTGTTTCGTCGCTGCCCTTTTGAGGGGTCTGGGGTTTAGTTCTATGTTAGTTTTTTCTTCTCGTACCTCATCGAGGTCAAGTCTACTCCCACTATATTTCTTGAGAAGGAATTCATTCTCTAGAAATTTAACATTTCGTGAGACAAATGTTCTTTGTTCATTTGAGACGTAGAACACGTATGCTCTTGAGTTCAAGGCATATCCTACAAACTTACATTTAACTACCCTATCATCCAATTTGTTAGTTTGTGTGAGCTTAACATATGCGTCACATCCCCAAACTCTTAGATAACTAAGACTAGGACGTTTCCCAGACCATAACTCATATGATGTTTGACTAACAGTCTTGGAAGGAACTTGGTTTAGTAGTAGTGTTGCAGTTTCTAAAGCAAGACCCCAAAATGAAAGAGGTAGATACGTGCCTGGCATCATTGATCGGACCATATCTAATAATATCCGATTTCTCCTTTCGGAGACCCCATTATGCTGTGGAGTTCCCGGAGGAGTCCACTAGGAAACAATGCCATTTTCTCTCAAGTAATCTTGAAATTCATCGCTTAAGTATTCACCACCTCGGTCAGACCTTAGTGACTTAATACTTTTATTAAGCTGGTTTTCTACTTTAGCTTTGAAGTATTTGAATTTATCAATGGCTTCAGATTTGTACCGTTTAAGGTACACATACCCATATCGTGAGTAATCATCGATAAAGGTAATGAAGTAGGAGAATCCAACTCTAGCGGTGACTAACATTGGTCCGCATACATCAGAGTGTATGAGTTCTAATTTCTCCGCTGCACGCTGATATTTACTTTTGAAGGGTAATTTGGTAATTTTACCAAGTAAACAAGACTCACAAGTTCCATAAGGTTCATATTTGAAGGGTCTGAAATACCCATCCATATGTAGCTTAGTTAATCTTGTTTCATTGATATGACCTAAGCGACTGTGCCATAGAAGTGAATCATTGAGATTATTTGAGTTAACATTGTATATATTAGAGGTTGAACATTCTTTGTTAGTTTGTAAGACATAGATACCATTATTCAAAATACCATCTCTATATTTTATTTCATTGAAATAAATAGAACATTCATTACAACTTATTAGGCATGAAAAGCCTTTATTACATAAAGAAGAAATTGAAATGATGTTTTTTACTAGAGAAGACACATAAATACAATCTTGTAACTCAAAAACTAAACCATTCGGCAAAACTAATGAATAAGTCCCCACACACAATGCAACCAGTTTTTCTCCATTACCCATGCGTAAGTCAACCTCCCCATGACGGAGTCTCCTACTATTTCTCAGGCCCTGCACATTGTTACACAAGTGAGTCCCACAACCGATGTCAAACACCCAAGTAGAAGGTTCATATTTTTTATAATATAGTTCAATCATATAAAACATACATGAAGCATTGGGCTTCTTGGCCTAGGCTTCCCTAGCTTCCTTGGCTTTCAAGGATCTACAATCTTTCTTCCAATGACCCTTCTTTCCACAAAAGAAACATTGGCATTGCCCTTAATTTTCTTTGGGCCTCGTGGATTCAAGTCCGTACCCGTAAGCATGACGGAGGTTTTAAGCTCCGGTTTCAAGTCCTCATCTGTTTGCTTTATCAGATTGTGCAATTCTGCTAAAGTAGCTTCTTTATTAGACAGATGAAACTGCATAATAAAGTTAGAGAATTCTTTTGGTAAGGACTGAAGAATTATATCGTGACCTATCTCATGATCCATGATGAACCCGAGGTTGGCCAATTTTTCAATGTGGCCAATCATCTTAAGCACATGTCCACTAACAAATCCTTCATTCTACCTTGTTTGGAATAAGACACATGACACTTGGAATCTCACGGTATGAACAGAAGTTGCATACAACTCCTTTAAGTGAAAGATGATGGTTTGAGCATCCATATCTTCATGAGCTTTCTGAAGTTCGTCCGACATAGAGCTAAGCATTATGCAAACTGCTTGCTCATCATCACCGACGTGTTTTTTCCAAGCATCAAATGTATTTTGGTCAGCATCTTTTGCGGGTTCAGGGGGAAATGGTCTTTCAAGAACATAGAAAATCTTTTCTTATCGTAAAACAATTTTAAGGTTTCTAAACTAGTCATTGTAGTTGTACCATTTGAGCTTATGCTCATCAAGGATGGAACGAAATGATAATCTGTTTGCCATTTGAATGTTTGTGAAATATTTTAACCCACATGTTAAGGGAGAATGTTAAAATTAGGAATATGTTTTCATTAATGTTTCATAATAACATTGGCTTTTAATATTATAAAGTTGCTCTCACTCAATTGTTTTAAAATTTTAAGCAAATCGCATCAACCCCAATATGATGGATTTCTTGTGGGTAAGGATCCCATTATCATCATTTCATAACTCCGACTAGGGCCGGTCATTATAAAATACGATAATTAGGTAGGTTCCCAACCAATTTATGATATAAATCACAATTCCTTGATCATTGGGTTGGGCAATCAAACATGCCATAGCTTATGCTAGTCCTTGTGGACACCCAATCTTTACCACTAAGTTATAAGACCACACCTAAGGGACGCTGCGTCTTATGACTCAAAAAAGTCAAACCATTGTCAATAGTATGATTTAGGGACAAATTGGTATTGGTGAGTCTGGTAAATTCTAGTCCTGCCAATACAATTTAAGCCATTTGGGTCTATACTTTATAATGGGAGGCAAATTTTAGACTTAAATTATTATTGAGGATTTTAGCAAGTTTAAGTGAATAACTGTCAAATGGATTCCTCCATTGAAAATTCCCCAGAGGGAGGGTGGAGCGAACTCTCTTAAATACCCTTACCTCTTAGGCTCTTATTACCTTGGTGACAGGAATAAACAATAGATTCCCCAAATTAGTCCAACACTTTAAATATGTTTTAAGGTAAGCCTTGAGTAAATGATATATATATGTCTTCAAAACTTTTCCTTTTGGCTATAAAAAGGCAGTGAGTGAAGGAAGACACCAAATCATTATCTAACTCTAGTAATACCTTTGGTTAAATTAACTTTAGTTTGGAAAGTTTTATTAACGCTTTGGTCCCACCCTACTTGTATTTTTTATAATGTCTTTTATTATAAACAAGTGATTTATATTTATTAGCCTTAAAGGTAATAAATCTCTAAGTTCATCATGGAATAATTACTTATCTAAGGGATAAGCAATACACACTCTATTTCCTTAGAAAGTCTCTAGATGTTTGCACCCTAAAATAATCATGCCAATTCTAATCATACATATAATCATCAAGCATATGAGTTTTAATATGTTGGAATTATTTTAGGCATTAAATAACTTTGATTAATATTTAATTATGATATTGCATTTTATTTTATTCAAATAAATTTACTATTCATTTTTTTTTACAGATGCGTGAATGTTAAATGCAATTTCACAAATCTTAACCAAATCATGCAAAACCTGTGCCTAAAAGTAAGTTTAGGGTGTTAGCTTTCCAACGAGCTTTTACACACCGAATGTCGAGTTCAAATGTGAGAGAACTAATCAAAACAAAAACGGTGCTCTGATACCACTGTTGGGAAGAGGCCGCCAGTGCGCAGCGGAAAATTAAAAAAAAAATTATAATGCCGCTATCCATTTGCCCAAGACCCATTTGTTTTGATTATTCTACAAGCCTAGGCATGTTACTATATATTCTAAGCATAAAAACTCATAAAACATGCAAAGAACATAAACCTAAACATGCTAACAATCATAAGAAATCTAATTAAAATAAAGAAAGAAAAAGACTTACTTGAACCGAAGACTCCTCCGGTCCTCCTTCCAATCTACAAGCTTTTCTCAAACTCAGCAAACTCTTCCACATTCCAAAGAGCCACCCAAGTGTGTGGCCTCCAAAGGTGCACACACCAAAGCCAAAACTCAACGGCAAGTCTACGCCTTGAGTGCACGAGTATTTTGCCCTTGGTGCTAGCCTAGGCAAATACCTCAAAAATTTTAACTTGAGATTCCTCTAGTGAATTAGACTTAAGGATCCTCAAAATCAGTTGCTTACTCTTAAACTTTAGAGTTGCTCACTTATATAAACCCAAGATATGAAAGGTTTTGGTGTAAAAATTTGTAAAGAATTCTTTAGGTTTATATAGGTGCTCCAAAGACAACAAAATTAATTAAGAATCTGATGTGGGATAAATGCTAATTTAATCTTAGCCATTGGATCTTAATTTAGTGGTTTAATGAGATTATAAAAACCTAATAAGAGTTTGGGCCGAATTGGAATTCAAAATAAATAACAAATAAAATAAATAAATAAAGAATAAAGCGCCATCTGCGCCCTTTTTATTTATTTATTTATTTATTCCATTTCTCAAAGTGGCCCTATCGTCATTCACCAATCCCTAAGCCACCATGGAACCTCATAAATGATCTGTTCAATAATTAAACACATTGAAACAATTATGAATAATTCCTACAGCAATCATATACGGTGTTAAATTTGTACTGTGCACTGTTAACCATTGATTCCGACTTTATCGTGTGTGACCTTTTGGGTTCCCCTCAAGTTGGACATGAAATGAATCGTGATAATTTAATCGAACATAAATTATCCTCCGATCAGATGGTTGTTCGATTTCAATGACCAAGGTTGACATCTAGCAACATGCCAAGGCCCCCAAATGAGAAGGAAAGATATATACCCATTCTGTATGCGATTTACATATGATACGGTCCCTCGCCTCACAGTATCCCCACCTTTTGACCTAGGGTATGGAAATTTTCTACCCATATGGTCAAAGGTATGATGCTGATAGTGTCATGAATCATGCTAACCTAAGAATCTCACATGATTCTTCCGTTGCGGCCACAGTCTCAATCACTGATCACAAATATCAACCCGCGAACTGGCATACTACTCTTATAAGAAAATATTATCCGAGAGAGTGGTGACTCTCTGTTGTATCTTTACAAACTTCATGTGTTTCAACAAATGACCCAATCATACCCTTATGACCGGATCTTTTGAACTGGGGAAGGAGAATGTCAAAGTTATTTGATCCACACATAAGATTGTAAAGACCTCAAGTCTAAGGACTAGTCATACAATGGATATATGAAAGTTCTCACAGACACATGGGATAAACACTCCATATGAAAACTTTCGGCGGTCAGTTCGATGGACACAAGCAACTCATGCATCCATGTTATACACCAAGCGGACAGATCTCCGTAGCCTATGAGATCGGCTACCCCACTTAAGGGCAGATCATATCATCATGCTAGTCTCTCCGCTTTGTGAACACCCAGATTATTCATAAAACTATGACTAGGAACATTTGAGAGTAATGATTCTCATATGGCATGGAAGCCATCATTTTATTACTTCAAGGGCTTTATTACAGTGTTTGATGATTCATATAATTTATGTGAGACACGTATAATAAAGATTGCCATTTTATTAATTAATGAAAAATATTACAAATACATATACATATAGCCCATCCATAAGTTGGGTATAGGGCATATCCCTTACAGCTCTACCGCCTGGTTACTAAGTAAAAGCTTGATTATTATTATTATATTTTTTTTAGCAAAACTAACTCAAGCTCTACCGTTTTACGCGAACAATCACTGCTTACTAAGGCAATATGTCTGGTTACTAAGTAAAAACTTAGTTGGTTTTTTTAATAAAAATCTAAATTCCACTGCCTTTAGAGGCTACCTCCAACAAACTAGAGAACTGAATATTATAAAATTTTCACTTACAACCCACGATCATATGTTACGGTGAATATTGATAATACTTGTCAAATGCGCATATAAAGATTAAATTTAATCAATATTATAGAGAATTCATAAATTTAAATGATTAAAAAAGAAAGGAACAAAAATAACTTGTTATAAAATATTGAGATGCGTCTCAAGAGCGAAAACTCCTTACACTGCAATCTATGAACAACAAATCAACTTGGTTAGTCAAAAATTTATTGTTAGTTTGTGTGTATTTTTTTTTAAATAAACACAAAATAATTTTTTACACACAAAATAAAACCAAAGAAAAAACAACAGAAAAAACTTTTAAAAAAAAAAAATTTACAAAAAGGAAAAAATAAAAATGAACTATCTAGTCAGTTCCCTTCTCCCCAACCAAATTGAGACATTGTCCCCAATGTCTGAATAAAAAGAAGTAAATTTATAAAACATCACCTAGTTAGTGTGGAATCGACAATTGAATCAACGACTATTTTAAAAGAATAAAATAATTACATATTAAGATTGAAATTGCGGGGGTTGATGAAGAAATGGTATGTCAGAGAAATCCTGAGGAAACGAAGAAAATTCAGAGGCAATTGCGGGGGTTGATGAAGAAATGGTATGTCAGAGAAATTATGAGTCCATGTACGGTACTAGTTCTTCTAGTTCCTAAGAAAGATGGATCGTGGCGTATGTGCGTTGATTGTCGAGCGATCAATAATATAACGGTAAAGCATCGTCACCTTATTCATAGACTATATGACATGTTAAATGAATTGCATGGTTCCAAAGTTTTTAGTAAGATAGATTTAAAAAGTAGACACCACCAAATTGGCATGAGAGAGGGAGATGAGTCGAAAACTGAATTTAAGACCAAGTATGGCTTATATGAATGGTTAGTTATACCATTTGGTCTTACAAACTGATGAGCAGAAAATATATCAATATTTACCTCCCTTTTGACTAAATATTTTGTATAGTTTCTCCGGTTTGATGAACATTTTGATGTGTTTCTATTTATTTTGTAGATAAATAAAGTTTCGGGACTTAATGGAATCAATCAAGACAAAATGTGGAATAAATAAGGACAAAAACTGGACTTGACATTTGGATTTTAGAGGTTGGAAACTTGAAATTGCGTTCTAACGGAGTACAATTTCAGAAATTTCAACTTTGCACAATTTTTATATTTTTGCCATAACTTTGTAGGCCGATATCAGATTGAGGTGATTAAAGTTCCATATGAAAGAAGACTCAAGATCTATAACTTTGATGTTCATAAGATTTTTGAATTCTAAAGTTTTCAAGACCGAAAGTGATGAAAAATCTATAGTGTGTTATGTGTAATTATTAAAGTCATTAAAAAAACAAGCCAAAACTAATGTGGAAGCATTTTCTTTGCCTATAAATACCAAGCCATTTCATTTGTAATTTTCATACTTTCCTTCAGGTTTCTATTAAGGAACTTGAGGATTGTATCTTGTTTATATTTATTTTAGAGTTTGTGTGTTTTTACTTTCTTTATGTTTAGTAATTAATTTTCGCTGGGGAAATAGTGAAACCTTGAATATGATAATCTAGGTTAATCTAACTTATATTATAACTTAGAAATTGTAATTAGTAGTATGGATTAATGTTGATACCGCCTATATGACTGTTTTTTTTTTATTTGACATAATGTGACACCGCCTATATGGTCGGTCTTTAGGTGACAGATGATCACCGCCTATATTGCTGGTTTATGGACAAATAATAACACCGCCTTTATGGCTGGTTTAACTTAATTAATCGGGTAACACTGATAATTTTTATATTATAGTAAAGTGAGATTTCTACATTTGAAATATTAAAGGTGGATCCTCTAACCTCAGCATTTTATTTTTAATATAGGGAAGTGATGAAGAACAATATTCACGAGTTTAATAATTGATTTAATTATATTATGTATGATGTTTTGGCTTGTTTATTGAATCTTAAACTTAATGCTTCTTGTTGTCTGATCACCAATAATATTAATATGGTAAACTTAAAATAAACTTTGAAAGGTTTCAGTCTTAGATTCAATAGCTCACGATCTCACCTTAGAGATTTTCTTCCAGGATAGGAATATACCTGTCGGGCGTGGGTAGCCATAATTGGAACTTGACCTTAATGAATTCGGGTAACTTAGTTAACATAGGAATATAGTTAATTGGGTTACTTTGGGTGTTTGCATTCGACCATTAGAAGAGGCTTATGCATATCTTCGTGTTCCAGGTTAACAACTGATATGTTACACGTGTATAGGAAAATCAATTCATCATTAGAGTAATATTGGGCGAAATCACAACCCTGGATGTATTCTTTATTTTCCTTTGTATTTTATTTGTATTTGTATTTATTTAATTATTTTAATCAAATCCAACTTCAACTAACGAACAATCACTTCTTACCCTAATTAGATACTTGTAAATAAACAACATCACTAATTAATAATAGTAGAAATTAAGTCCTCGTGAGATTGATATTTTTATATTACTTGAGCGATATGTGCGCTTGCGTATATGTGTGTGATTTCACCGATCAAGTTTTTGTCGCCGTTGACCCGGACTTAATTTTTGCATTATTAATTTTGAAGCTATTTATTTTACTTGTATCTAATTTTCTTTATTTTTATTTGTAATTTTTATTTCTTTCTTTTATTTTTCAAGATGGATCCGTATTGGGCGATGGAAGCATTACGAGTGTTAAGAGGTGAAGATACACCCTATATCAGAGAGACACAGTCCGATTTTCTGAGGCATGTTGTCCAGCCCAACAACTATCCATGGATGTCAGAGCCAATCAACACAACATTTGCTCAACCATTTCAGAACGCAGTGATCAGATGTGAGATATGTGATGGTAACCACCCGAGCGATCATTGCATGTACAACTACAATTCAGGGTGGCAGAATTATCAAAGACCTTCATATAAAGAACCAATATATTTCATTGAACTATATTCTCCATTCTATCCATCAACTTATGATCTTCCTAAAGAACCAGAACCAGAACCATCAGAGGAATAAAGGTTGATAGAAATGATTATGGACATGCTCAAGAAACAATAAGAATAATTGGATGACATGCTTCAGAGTCAAGCAGCAATGATACAGAGACTGATAGATCAAGCGAGACAATTTATAGAAAACCAGAGCTATATACCTCATGGATCATTTTCATATGACACTGAAGCAGGCTTTGAGTTTCATGATAACACCTTAACAGAGGAGGAGGCTAAATCAGAGGTATCAGTTCAGGAGCCTGAACATGCAGAATCTCAAATTGATATGGTCAATTCGCTGATCGCTGAATGCATCTACGAGGAGGAATAAGTAGAAGTGCTGCCCATACCATCCAGACTAACAAATGAGGATCTTGGAGCATGCATTGCACATATGTCAGATGAAGAACTGAACAAGGAAATGCTAAAATACATCTGTGAAGAAAAGATGGAGCAAGATGCAAGATAGAGGGAAGAGCAAATGTCTGAACATATTGAAAAACTCGTGACACCAGAGATAACATCACAACATTGGGGAGTACATATCGAGGACATCGCCCAGAAGCTTGACAGAATGAAACCCCCATTCAAAATCAAGCATTATACAAGACTACCTGATCACATATAATTCCTTTCATAGACCAATGAAGCTATAAATTTTAAGAAGGTGGCACAGGCACCGAGCCAAACAAAATTCTTTTGGCAACCTCATCGTTGGAAGAGACCCTTCAAAACCAATACACACGGGATTGTCCTCTCTCGGACATCCAAAACCACACTGAAGCCTCCTTGAATGATGGTCTTCGGTCATGTCTGGCTGAAGACGTAAAATTTAGCGCTAGCAGAGAGGTAACCCATGTAAATTTTTATTTTTATTTTTATGTACACATGTTGAATATTTTTTAATTTTGTATGTTATTTTTTGTAGTAAAAGAGCAGACGAAGCATTTCAGGCAGAGCAAGACAAAAGATATCAAGAAATGGTGTCTGACAAATCGTGAAGATAAGATTTAATTCATTAGTGATGGCTGAGTAAGGAGTGAGACTCTTGAGACACATCTTAGTGGATATATATACCAAGCGAGTCGCGTATTGCGTACACAATTCCGTTGCCTAAAATAATTGCTTTGATTTGCTTTTCAGTTTTGATTTCTTTTATTTTCGCCGACAATATCTAAACTTTTTGACTTTCACGATTTATTTTAACGTTCATCTAATAATTATCATTTAGTAGGTACTAGTATAATTATTACTTACCCTTTTTCAGGATCTATAAATTTAGCTCGTTATTTCTCTTTTTGACCCATCTAGATAAAAATTCAGATAAGAGAGAAATGGAAACCACTTCGAAGCGATGAGTTTCTAATATCTGTGTATTCTGTGGATCTAACTTTGGGTCTAAACCAGAATTTTTTGAGGCCGTAAAAGAATTAGGGAGAGTTATATTAGAATGAAAATGCACTTAGTATTTGGCGGTGGCAATCTTGAATTGATGGGATGTATTTCAAAAGTAGTTCAGGAAGGTGGCAGCCATGTTTTGGAGATCATTCCAAAACTATTAGTAGATGAAAACCTTATCGGAAACTCAAATGGAGAGGAATGCATTGTCTCAGGCATGTCCGATCAAATTATTGAAATGATCAATCATGCTGACGCTTTCATTGGTAGTATGACTATGTGTCTATGGAAGTCCGAATCAGGGTAGGTGTATTTGGTCTTAACCTGAGACTTGCACCGCTAATACTTGCGACAATCAATATACTTTGGTTTTCGTCATCCAGGGCTTTAACCAGTTCTGTGTACGCCACTTCTGGGTATATTGAGAATCATAGTGTATTGGGTGTGATGTCGAGATGGAAGTATCACTCCAGTCATAGTGGAGATGATGATCACGTAGGGGAACTGGTGCTCTTATATGCTGCAGCTATCTGGATATTATGACTAGGTCATGTTTATCCAATTATAGAGACTAGTTACCAGAGATCCGATATGTGCTTCGTACGAGGCAGACACAATTCCAGCCCCCAGGCCTAGCACGTGACATCTGATACTGGATCGCAATACGCAATACTACGTATACTACGCCTGATAAAGATTACATATTCCTTTAAGAATATTTCTGGAGAATTGGGTAGGCACGGTGCTTTGCTAGAAGCCAACCATGTCTTGTAAATCGGTAAAAACGTAGTACTAGGTACGTACGTGTTCGGATAGTCCGACGATCGGATTTACTGCCAACATATCCGGGGATCTCATGGGTCGCTTCCCGAAGATTCACCAATGACGTATGACTCGCACATTATTAATCTGGGATTAATTATAAGAGAGAGAAAATTAATCTGGGATTAATTACAGAGATATTTTATCTAGGATAAAATACTATTTAAAGAGAGAGAACGATTAATTTGGAATTAATCGATAAAATAATATATTCGATATATTAAACGTAATTAGATTTCGACGCGAATTAAAATTAGATTTTAATTCGGGCGAACGAGTTAATTTAGAATTAATTCGCTAGCGACGTGAATAGTAATTTTTCTAGGCATAATTATTTAATTAAATTTGATTTAATTACGTCGCAACGGAAAATTTGTTAATTCGGAATTAGCGAACCCGAGCCCGGGAGTGTTTGCGGGCCCACTCGCATTTCGAATTCAAGTGCAGCCCACAAGTCACATCAAGCATCACATCATTAGTCATTCTTGTGATGTAAGTTACATCACTTTGAGTGATGTGATGGTTGTCACTTGTGATTGATGGTGGTGGTTGGAAGGCTTAAATGCCTTGTACCTTTTTTTAAATTTGGTATATCATTTAATTGATTTTTGAAATCAATTACAACCAACACTTGACATCTTCATCTCTTTCCTCTCTTAATACTCTCGGCCAAGGGCCATTTTTTCTCTAATAATTTTCCTTTTGCCGTGAATCACACAAGGGAAAATGTGAAGATTTGTTGCAAATTTTCACAAGTGCTAGCACACATTAGGAGTCATCCAAAGGTGATAGGGAAACCCATCTATGAGCATGGAATATACAAACAAAGCTTGGAGCTTGGAGATTCAACTTGGAGCACAAAAAGGATGGCCATGGCCGAACCTGGAGAAAGCTTGAAGAATTTTTGTGTTCCTCGCATCGCAAAAGCCGATCAAAGTGAGTATTCGTAACTTAACTTTGTTGTATTCACACATGTTTTACGCTTAAATCGATCTTGGTTTGACCTTAGAAACCCAACAATGGTATCAGAGCGATGATTTAAGCATGAAATTGGAATTAGGGTAAAATTGGGTAAAATTGATTTGAGCATGTTTTGATGAAATTGATTGTTTGAATATGCTTGAATGATGATAACATAGTGTTATGCATGATCAATTTGATGAAAATTGAATTGGATAAAATTTTCCCCAATAATTTGGCTTGGCCGAAAGTTATGTGTTACCCTAAGTCATGGTGATTTTTGTTTTTGATCATTGGATGAGTTGAAATCACTTGGGATATGTTGATTTAGTATTTAATTGGATTGAATTCGGAATCGGACAATAAAACCCTACAATTGTCGTGACTAGTAGCATGGAAAATGATATGATTTTTGATTCAATTGTGTTGGACATGTGTTGATGATAATTAGCATGATTAATTATGTAAATTGGTGTTTTGGAAATATTAATTTGGTTAATTAATTATGGATATACACTTTAGATTAATTTAATTGTGAAATTTGGAATTTTGTAATTAATTAATTGGGCCAAATTTGGAAGTGGGCTTGTAAAGTTGTATTGGGCTTAATGGGCTTGTTGGGTCAAGTTTGGTTTGGGTTAATTGGTTAGATCCAATTGGGCCCAAACCATATCCATAAAGTCCAAATATAATTAAATGGACCTTTAATATTTTAATTGGGCCTAATGGGCCTAAATTGGTTTCTTGGCTAATAAGGGTGATCCTTAAATGGGCTTTGGTATTTGGGTTTGACCCATGTTGATCAAAGTCCAAGCCTTTAGAAATTAATTGAAAGCCCATTGGACTTTAATTAAATTGACATTGGATGTTAAATGGGCTTTGAGACCCGTAAAGATTAGATTTAGAATCTAAGTCGTAAAGGCACATTAAAAAGTGTAATTATTTAATTTAGAATTAAATATAGAATTAGTATTAAATAAAAATTAAATTAAATTTAATATTGTAGTTTAATATAATTCAAGAATTCGTACTTTAAGTACTTAATCGCAAAACGAGTTTGACTCGCGCAAAATCAAATCGTTGTTTGAACATTGGATGGTCATTAATTTCAGATTAATTAATTGGATTAGATTGATTGATAACATGCTTTTGTTGGATAATATGACCCATAGCGTCACTAATTGTACATATCATAGTGTTGTTGTACAAATTAACTATGTGACAAGGAAATTGCACTCTCATCATTTGTGATTAGATCACCTTAGATATATAAATGAAGAGAGGTCCATATGATTAGTTCCTGGATTGAGAATGATATGAGACAGTATCAGTCCACGAAGGATTAATCATTAAATATCCTTAGTCGTAGTATTATCGAGACTGGACATCGATAATGCGGAATAGGCTAGTATTGCACTTGTGCGCGTTGTGAGGGCACAACAGCATAGTTCTCATATATTTGGGTATTGGATACTCATGCAAGTGCGATAGGAGGTTGTGTTTCACGATGGTACGGGAAACAGCTTCGCTTGGATAGACCCCTCGGAATCCCATTGGTATTATGACTATGTGTCTATGGGAGTCCGACATCAGGGTAGGTGTATTGGTCTTAACCTGAGACTTGCACCGCTAATGCTTACGACAATCAATACTTTAGTTGAGGTCATCTCAGGACTCTAACCGGTTCTGTGTACGCCAATGCTGGGTATATTGAGAATCGTAGAGTATTGGGTGTGATGTCAAGACGGAAGTATCACTCCAGTCATAGTGGAGATGATGTCACGCAGGATACGGTATTAGTGCTCTTAAGTGCTGGCCGGCCATCGGGATATTATGACAAGGTCATGTATATCCGATTATAGAGACTAGTTACCAGACATCCGACATGTGCTTCGGACGGGGCAGACACTTATCCAGCCCCAGCCCTAGCACGTGACTATCCGATACTGGGCCGATATACACGATACTTGGTATACTACGCTTGATATAGATCTTAAATATTCTTAGATGAATATGACCGGAGAATTTGGTAGACTTCGTGCTTTGCTAGAAGCCGATCTTGTCTCGTAAATCGGGTAGAACGTAGTACTTGGTACGTACGTGATTCGGATACTCCGACCACCGTATTTACTGCCGAATTATCCGGGGATCTCATGGGTCGCTTCCCGATAATGCACCGATGACGCATAACTCGCACTCATTAATAATCTGGGATATATATAGAAGAGAGAGAAAATTAATCTAGGATTAATTACGGAGATATTTTATCTAGGATAAAATATCGTCTAAAGAGAGAGAATGATTAATTTGGAATTAATCGGTAAATTAATATATTCGATATATTAAACGAAATTAGATTTCGACGCGGAATTAAAATTAGATTTTAATTCGGGCGAACGAATTAATTTAGAATTAATTCGTTAGCGACGTGAATAGTGAATTCGCTAGGCGTAATCATTTAATTACGACGCAACGGAAAACTCGCTAATTGGGAATTAGCGAAACCGAGCCCGAGTGTGATTGCGAGCGCATTCGTATTTCGAATTCGAGTGCGGCAACGCAAGTCACATCAAGCGTCAAATCATTCGTCATATCAAACGTCAAATCAAAGTCACTTTGAGTGATGTGATTGATTGATGTGATTGATTGATGGAAGACATGTCACTTTAATAAAGTGAAAATGAATAGTGATGTGTTTTGGTGAAATAGTGTAGTTGGTGGAAAGTATTACCAATTGATTTTGATTAATTGTTTGGTAAATGTTTAATATATTTTTATGAAAAATATATAAGGCATTTGGAAATGCTTTACTAACTTAATACACAATTTCTCTCCTCCCATTTCTCTCTCAATCTCACGCCCAAAAGGGCTCTTTTTCTTCTTCCATTTCAGCTCACTGCCGTGAGCTATAGGGGAGCAATGAGTGTGTTTTGTTGCAAAACACAAGTGCTAGCACACTTACGAGACTTGCGAAGGTGTTAGGGAGGTTCACCCATGAGGCGGGATCCGTTCGACGAAGCTTGGAGCTTGACGATGAGCCATTTTCACGCCCAAAACAGTAAGCAACATCACTTGCAGTCACGCCCAAAACAGTGGGATTTTCAAGTTTTGTTGCTTGCCGCGTCTCTCAACCGATCGATGTGAGTATTCCGCTACCTCGTTGATGTATTCACACATGTATTTCATGTCTTGTTTGATCTTGGGACCTAGATATAAACCTAACAATGGCATCAAGAGCTATAGGTTCAAGCATGAAATTTTTAGGGCTTAAAATTTGGTAAATTGATTTTGAGCATGATTTGGTTAATTGTTTGATTGAGCATGTTTAAATGATGTTTAATTTAAGATTGATTGGATCAATTTGTTGAAATTGTGATTGGATCAAATTTCCCCAAATATATGTGTTGGCCGAATGTGTAAAGAATTTGGAATTTTGGAATTTTTTGATTTTGATTCATTGGATGAATTAGAATGATGTTGGATAATGTTAATTTGAAATTAATTGGATTAATTTTGAATTGAACAAAAATCCCCAATTCCTTCATGTTGGCCGAATGTGTATGCCCTATTAGTCTTGGAATTTTTGATTTTTTGGACATTGGATGTGTATGAAATCATTCGGGATATTATTCGATGTCGATTGTGAAATTAATTGGATTGAATTCAAATCGGATAAAAATCCCTATCTTGGCCGAGACCTAGTAAGCATGTAATGGGTTTGATTTTTTCATTTATGTGTGGACATGTGATGATGATAATGAACATGATTAATGGACTAATTTGGTGTTTTGGAAATATTGATTTGGTGATTAATCATGTAATGCACTTTAGGTAATTAAATTGCGAAATTGGATTTGTGTAATTTAATGAATTAGGCCTTTAAATTGGATTTGGGCTTATTAAGTTGTAATTGGGTTATTGGGCTTGATTTTATCAAGTTGGGTTTAGGCCAAATGGATTGGATCCAATTGGGCCCAAAACCATACCATAAAGCCCAAATGCACACTTATAACCTTTAAAGTTTAATTGGGCCTAATGGGCCTAAATTGATTTCTGGGCTTATGGGGTTACTCCTTGATTGGGCTTTGGTTGCCGAAGCCCACGCCTTAAAGAAATTAATTAAAGCCCATTAGACTTGAATTGAATTGACGTTGGACGTTAATCGGGCTTTGAGACCCGAAGCGATTAAATTTGGAATTTAAGTCGTTAAAGGTTTATTAAATAAAGTGTGATTTAATTTGGAATTGAATAGTGAATTAGTATTAAATACATGTTAAATTGGATTTAATGTGTAGTTTAATTTAATTCAAGAATTCGTACTTTGAGTACTTATTCGCAAAAACGAGTTTGACTCGAGCAAAATCAAATCGTTGTTTGAACATTGGATGATCACATAATTATCAGATTAATTAATTTGATTAGATTGATTGATAGCATGCTTTTGTGTGAATACGTGGTTGTGATGAATGAATAATGTATATCGGATGGATATTAGTCGGGTGGGGCAATTTTGGAAATTGTTGTAATAAATTCGATATTAAATTGGACCTGCGTGTCCAGCCTTATCACCTCTATTCTCTTTGTATTCTCTTCTCACCTATTCCCCTCAATGTAAATGAGGTTTCTTTAGAAGTGTAGTGTAACGGGTAGAAGTAATACAAGTGCTAGCTTGAGTGAGAAAGGGAGAGATTTGATCTAGGATCAATGTAAGTATCCATCCGCATATCATTATTATTATTTTCATACTCGCTTTATTATGTATTTAGAATGCATGTTTAAGGGTGTATGATGATGAGACCTAAACAAAGATAATTAAATTGGTAGCCAATTTGCACGCGAAAAGCCCTCATCAAATATCATGCGTCTTTTCCTTCCATTGAGTGATTCTTGCTCAAGATCCTAGATTGGCATGGGTTGTTGGCCAAAGTCAAGCCCTTGTCCGTCGAAGATGTGTTTGAATCACGAAGCTTTGTTCCATATTGGTGTCCTGTCCAAGTTGTGGTTTGTTGGCCAAAGTCAAGACCACTTCTTGTCCAACGACATTGATTACGAAGCTTCCATGGTCAATGGGTCCGCGCTTGACTGGGATCATTAGGTTTGTTGTGCCAAAGCCAAGGCCTAGTTGATTCAGAGGAAAAAGGTTAGGGTATATATTCGATATATAGGCATATATAAGATATATGTTTCGGACTTGGATGTCCACCTACTGGATCTAGGAGTTGGATGAGATCCAATTGATCTTTGAGATCTACCTAGTTAATTATCATACAATTGTTGGCCAAAGTCAAGATTGTGTGATGATTTAACGGGATCCTAGCCCACTAGGAAACACGGTTTCCCGAGTACTCGACAGAGGGTTAGAGGCTCGACGAAAAATAGTGGGAGGCAAGAATTGAATTTGCAATATTCGTTCAATTACTCGCCATACGCGCTCAAACAAATATCACTCGTCATATATAAAAAGTATTAGTTGGACTAATATTTATTGTTGTTTAATAAACAGTTGGACTGTATTATAGTTGATTATATATAATTGGATTATATTAATCAATATATTTGAATTAATTAATTTCAGTTTACAGTTGATTTTATAATTGGATTATAGTAATCAATGTAATTGAGGTTAATTAATTTGGATTATATTTGATTATATAGTTGGACTATTATAATCATTATAAAATATAGTACCACTAATCATTGATTAAATAGTTGGACTATTGAAATCAAGAAAGAATTGAAAAGTTGGATATTTAAAATATAATCTGGGATTAAAATATTTTAAATGATTTTAATTTTCAAATTGGGAATAAATAATAGGTTACTTTATTTGATAAAATAACTTATTATACCTTAAGCCCAAAATTAAGCAAAATAAGTAGAGCATAAAATCTTTGGAAGATTTATGTGATGATGACTTTAGTGCTTAATTTAATACTTGTCATAAATCTAATTTTAGATTTAATAAGTATTAAAATTGCAATTTATAATTCTTGGAGAATTAATTGACTATTCTAGAGGAGATAAAGTCAAAGTTTGCAATTGGGCATGTAGCACGAGGTGCACATCGTTTCGATATTCTAAAAACCCAAGGCTTGGCCTAAGGTCCTGAAATATTGAAAAGGATAATTGACATATCCCAAAGTGACTACCATTTGGATATGGCAGACACGAAGGAATTAAAGAAAGGGCAAGGCTCTTACTTTAAAAATGTTTGTCAAAGTTATGTTCACAACTAGTATTGAAATTAGATTTAAATACTTAGTGTGGTACATAAAATATATGTATTGATGTTCAGAATCTGCTTTGAGCAGGATACTGACTTCAAGCTGAGATTGCTCTGCGAATCGGAAACGGGACGAAAGTCGCTGTTTCGACCGTAGATACCTAAGTTTAGGAACTACCCTTCGGGTGTGTACTTAAATTAGGAACTGTTATAATGTAACTAGTTTGACTAGAGACATTATCTCTATATCAGTGTTTAATCCATTGTGGATAAACCTTTATATTCTAGAACACTAAGTGTTTCATTATATAAAGATGATACTGAGATAAACACATTAGATGTGAATAACAGAATTTATATTTTGAATATAATTAAAATCTCAAAACATATAAAATGACAAATAAATAGCTCAAATTGATTTGATCAAGTAGAGACTTATTTGTGGCATTGTTGTCTAGGACAGAATTAAACAAGAGTCGTATATCCGCACTTTTGAAGAGTGGGTACTAGGACTGATTTGACTATTCAAATAAAGTCTACGAATCTAGTTTATTAGGTAAAGTACCTAAAAACACTGTTTACTTGGTAATAGTGTAAGTGCCACCGATCTGTTAGCCCTATTCATGGTGAAGTTAGTGGGCCCATATCTAGCTAGGCTAGATGTGAACATGAATATTTCGTGACCTTAACGGATGTGGCATCACGTTATGGTTATGTGTTTCTTTTGAAGAACACAGATCGTAAACTATTAGAGTTTCGACACGAAGTAGATAAACAGATCGACTATAGTATTATGCCGTCACGGTAAGACCGTAATGGAAAATACTTAAGCAGTAAGTTTCAAACATACATGAAAGAGTATGGTATTCTTTCAGATGAGGACTCCTCCCGAGACACGTCAGTTTGACGGTGTGTCCGAACTAAAACCGAATTTTGTTGGACATGATAAGGTTTATCACGAGTCGCTCTGAGCTATCATTTCCTTCAACAGGATATGTATTTACAGTGCAAAACTTATTTAGAATAAGGTTCCATATAAATATGTTTGACAGATATCATATAGGATATGAACAGGAAAGAAACAGGTTCTCATTCCTAATAATTTGCCAGGCATAAAGTTTGGATGATACCAACTAAGGACCCAAATTGGATAAGTGCCAATTATAGGTTATCCTAAGGGAAACCATAAGTATAGTACTTATAAATCTCACATGAGAACAATATGATTGTTGCTCACCATGCGGTTTTCCTAAGAGGAACACAGATATGCAGTGGTCAGTGGGAGGATAGTGATACTCGATGAAAATCGGAGTAATACTGTTCAAGGCACGAAGTCCTTAATAGAACACATATAGTTCATCAAGGATGAGACTATCCATTAATCTTCGAATACACAAGAACCTCGTAGATCGGAGAGAGTCAGAAAACAACCTGGGGTATGGGTGTCTGATCTCACCCCTTAAAGATGTAAATCTTATTGAGGAATACCAACCGACTACGTACGAGGAAGTGATACAAGGTATCGACTCCCTATTATGGCAAAGTGCCATGAGTCTGAAATGGATTCCATGAATAACAACTATGTTTGGATACTAGTTGTTGTACCGCAAGTCATTGTGCTTAATGGTACTGTAAACGTCTTCAAGGAAGACATACATGGATGGCAACATACCAACGTACAAAGCTAGGCTTGTGACGGAAAGGTATCGTTATCAACATTATGTTAATAACGGTTCAACCTTTTACCAGTTGCCATAGTAAATCCATTTTGATGATGCTTGTTGATACTGCATATTTCATTTATGAAATACGTTAGTTAAAGATCAAAATCGATTTCCTGAAAAGGAAACCGTTTGGAGGATGCTTACAACATCCTGACGATTTTGTATAATCGACAAACAAGGTTTGCGGGTTATTCGATCCATGTTTGGATTGAAGCAAGCATAAGGTTCTTGGAACTGACGTTTTGATGTAATCATAATGGTTTATGATTTAATTCAAAACGAAATGATTCTTGTGTATATAAGGAGGTTAGTGGGAGCGCACTGACAGTGAAATTCCCAATAAAGCATTGGTGAAAGCTTGGCTTTCATAGATATTCTTTCATAGAAATTCTCCGTAGAATTCTGGGGAGTAACAACCTTTATTCAAGGAATAAAAATCTACTGGGATAGATTTGGAGTTGTTAACACTCTCTGGGAAATTGTACATTTAAAATGTACTTGATTTGGTGTCTCATACGCTTTGAGCATATGGAGTCACAATCAGGTCAATCCAAGTGATAGTCACTGGATTGAAGTTAAGAACATCTGTTAGTATCTCAGAGAACTAAAGATGTTGTCTTAAGCTATGGAGAAGGAGAACTTGAAGTGACTGGGATCACTGCTGCAAGTTTCCAAACAGTTAAATACTGTGATACTATAAAATTTAAATAACGGGACAGTGAGCTGGAAATCTTCCAAGCAAGATACTGTTGCCGAATAAACAACAAATGCGGATTATTGCTGCAGCTGAGGCAGCAATAGAAGCCATTTGGGTCGAAAATAAATCTAATTAGATTAGATATAGTTCTGTTAGCAGCTGAGCTAGGCGTCAGCACAAGGCTAAAAATTAAAGGTCTCATCGACGATCCAGATATATACTTCTATATTCATCTGATTCGTTCGGATCATACATCGTGGCGATGTGGTGATCGTATAAATCGCGTCAGACGATAATCATGAAAATCCGCTGACGAAAACCTTTTCTCAGCAATTTGAGCAAACCGTACATAGT
This sequence comes from Zanthoxylum bungeanum, assembly GCA_019454045.1. Lineage (NCBI taxonomy): Eukaryota > Viridiplantae > Streptophyta > Magnoliopsida > Sapindales > Rutaceae > Zanthoxylum > Zanthoxylum bungeanum. Next base: position 192,512 of record SKCR01023752.1, on the reverse strand, counting down.
TCGGGTGTACGACACTTGAGTGACTGGCTATGTGCCAAGTGGGAGATTGTTGGATAATATGACCCATAGCGTCACTATTTGTACAGATCATAGTGTTGTTGTACAAATTAACTATGTGACAAGGAAATTACACTCTCATCATTTGTGATTAGATCACCTTAGATATATAAATGAAGAGAGGTCCATATGATTAGTTCCTGGATTGAGAATGATATGAGACGTATCAGTCCACGAAGGATTAATCATTAAATATCCCTAGTCGTAGTATTATCGAGACTGGACATCGATAATGCGGAATAGGCTAGTATTGCACTTGTGCGCGTTGTGAGGGCACAACAACATAGTTCTCATATATTTGGGTATTGGATACTCATGCAAGTGCGATAGGAGGTTGCGTTTCATCGATGGTACGGGAAACAGCTTCGCTCTGGATAGACCCCTCGGAATCCCATTGGTATTATGACTATGTGTCTATTGGAGTCCGACATCAGGGTAGGTGTATTTGGTCTTAACCTGAGACTTGCACCGCTAATGCTTACGACAATCAATATACTTTAGTTGAGGTCGTCTAGGACTCTAACCGGTTCTGTGTACGCCAATGCTGGGTATATTGAGAATCGTAGAGTATTGGGTGTGATGTCAAGACGGAAGTATCACTCCAGTCATAGTGGAGATGATGTCACGCAGGATACGGTATTAATGCTCTTAAGTGCTGGCCGGCCATCGGGATATTATGACAAGGTCATGTATATCGATTATAGACTAGTTACCAGACATCCGACATGTGCTTCGGACGGGGCAGACACTTATCCACCCCAGCCCTAGCACGTGACTATCTGATACTTGGCCGATATACACGATACTTGGTATACTACGCTTGATATAGATCTTAAATATTCTTAGATGAATATGACCAGAGAATTTGGTAGACTTCGTGCTTTGCTAGAAGCCGATCTTGTCTCGTAAATCGGTAAAACGTAGTACTTGGTACGTACGTGATTCGGATACTCCGACGATCGTATTTACTGCCGAATTATCCGGGGATCTCATGGGTCGCTTCCCGATAATGCACCGATGATGCATAACTCGCACTCATTAATAATCTGGGATTATATATAGAAGAGAGAGAAAATTAATCTAGGATTAATTACGGAGATATTTTATCTAGGATAAAATATCGTCTAAAGAGAGAGAATGATTAATTTGGAATTAATCGGTAAATTAATATATTCGATATATTAAACGAAATTAGATTTCGACGCGGAATTAAAATTAGATTTTAATTCGGGCGAATGAATTAATTTAGAATTAATTCGTTAGCGACGTGAATAGTGAATTCGCTAGGCGTAATCATTTAATTACGACGCAACGGAAAATTCGCTAATTGGGAATTAGCGAAACCGAGCCCGAGTGTGATTGCGAGCGCATTCGTATTTCGAATTCGAGTGCGGCAACGCAAGTCACATCAAGCGTCAAATCATTCGTCACATCAAACGTCAAATCAAACGTCACTTTGAGTGATGTGATTGATTGATGTGATTGATTGATTGAAAGACATGTCACTTTAATAAAGTGAAAATGAATAGTGATGTGTTTTGGTGAAATAGTGTAAGTTGGTGGAAAGTATTTACCAATTGATTTTAATTAATTGTTTGGTAAATGTTTAATATATTTTTATGAAAAATATATAAGGCATTTTGGAAATGCTTTACTAACTTAATTACACAATTTCTCTCCTCCATTTCTCTCTCACATCTCACGCCCAAAAGGGCTCTTTTTCTTCTTCCATTTCAGCTCACTGCCGTGAGCTATAGGGGAGCAATGAGTGTGTTTTGTTGCAAAACACAAGTGCTAGCACACTTACGAGACTTGCGAAGGTGTTAGGGAGGTTCACCCATGAGGCGGGATCCGTTCGATGAAGCTTGGAGCTTGACGAAGGACCATTTTCACGCCCAAAACAGTGAGCAACATCACTGTAGTTCACGCCCAAAACAGTGAGGATTTTCAAGTTTTGTTGCTTGTCGCGTCTCTCAACCGATCGATGTGAGTATTCCGCTACCTCCGTTGATGTATTCACACATGTATTTCATGTCTTGTTTGATCTTGGGACCTAGATATAAACCTAACAGCTTTGTGTGAATACATGGATGCGATGTATGAATAATGCATATCAGATGGATATTAGATGGGTGAGGGCAATTTTGGAAATTATTGTAATAAATTTAGAATTTATTAAATTGGACCTGCGTGTCCAACCTATTACCTATTGACTCTTTGTATTTCTCTTCTCACCTATTCCCCTCAATGTAAATGAGGTTTCTTTAGAAGTGTTATGTAATTGGGTAGAAGTAATATTTGTGCTAGCGGGAGAGAGGAAATTGAGAGATTTGTTCTAGGAACAAAATATGTTAAGTATCCATCCACATATCATTATTATTTTATTTATACGCGCCTTATTATGTTTTTAGAATGCATGTTTAAGGGTGTATGATGATGAGACCTTAATAAAGATAACTAATTGGTTGCCAATTACGCGAAAAACCCTCAACATATATTAAGGATTAGATCATAGTTTTGGATGACTCATGGTGATGATAACTTTAGTGCTCAATCCTTTATACTTAATGCAATAACTCTTTAATTCCGTCATCAAAGTTAAGGATTAGATCATTGTACCATGATGATGAAATTAAAGATCTTCATAGATTTATTGTTAGATCTTAGAAGTATAAATTGCAAAAGAAGCTCTTTTCACTCGTGTATGTCAGAGGGTACATCTGTCGAGCACTAGATGTCGCAGCTGATTACTGACATTGATCAGCTAGGTTAGCTGGGCCTTACCTACGTGGCTGAGACTACCAAAGATTTGATCTTATAGTCTCTACCCAAAAGCTAGGGGCAGGTTCATTATGAACCAAGAGAAAATTCTTGGAGAATTGATGGCTATGCTCTATGAGACGAAGCCAGAGCTTCTAAATGGGGCAAAGGCAAAATCATCACAAGTCTTCTAGGAAGACAAATGACATATCCCAAAATGTCTGCCTAAAACTGTGGCAAACGGGGTCACTGTATGCGTGACTGCCGTATGGACAAGACACACATGAAGGAAGAGAAGACGAGCAAGGCTCCGACTTCAAATATGTTTGTCATAAACATGTTCACTATTAGTTTCAAAATTGGATTTTGATACTAGATGTGGTACATAAATATATACTGGTGTGTAGAATCTGCTGATAAGCAGGATACTGACTTCAGTAGAGATTTACCTACGAATCAGAAACAGGACGAGAGTCGCTTTTTTAACCGTAGAAACCTAAGTTTAGGAACTACCCTTTGGGTATGTACTTAAATTAGGAAACTGTTACAATGTAACTAGTTTGACTAGAAACTTATCTCTATATCAGGGTTTAACCCGTTGCGGGTATGCCTTTATATTCTAGAACACTAAAGTGTTTTATTTTATAAATATGATATTTAGATAAATACATTAGATGTGAATAACAGTATTTATATTTTGAATATAAATAAATCTCAAACATATGACATGACAAACAAATAGCTCAAACTGAGTTAATCAGTTGAAACTTAAAAGTGGCATTGTTGTCTAGGACACATTAAACAAGACTCGTATATCCACACTTTCGAAGAGTGGGTACTAGGACAAATTTGATTCCATTCAAATAATGTCTACGAATCTAGTTTATTAGGCAAAGTGCCTAAAACACCTTTACTTGGTAAAATTGTAAGTGACACCGATCTGTTAGCCCTTGTTCATAGTGACGTAAGTGGGCCCATATCTAGCTAGGCTAGAAGTGGATATGAATGCTTTGTAACCTTTACGGATGTGGCATCGCGTTATGGTTATGTGTTTCTTGTGAAACATAAATCGAAAACTTTTAGAGTTTCGACACGAATTAGATAGACAGATCGGCAAGAGTATTAATACATCACGATTAGACTGTGATGGAAAATACTTAAACAATAAGTTTCTCAATTATATGAAAGTGTAGTATTCTTTCATGATGGACTCTTCACGGAAAACCTCAATTTGACGGTGTGTCCGAACAGAGAAACCGAATTTTGTTGGACATGATAAGGTTAATCATGAGTCGCTCTGAGCTACCATTTTCCTCCAAAGGATACGCATTAAACAGTGCAAAACCTATTTTGAATAAGGTTCCATAAAATCTGTTTGACAGACTTCATATTAGATATGAACAGGAAAGAAACCGGGTTTTCTCATTCCTATAGATTTGGGTATGTTGGGCATAAGTTTGGATGATACCAAACTAAAACCCAAAATCGGATAAGTGCCTAATTCGTAGGTTATCCTAGGGAAACCTAAGTATAGTACTTATAGAACTCACTAGAGAACAATGTAATTGTTGCTCGCCATGCGGTTTTCCTAAAAGGAATACCTATATGCAGTGGTAAGTGGGAGGAAAGTAAAACTCGATGAAAATCGGAGTAATACTGTTCCAGGCACCGATTCCTTAATGGAACACAAATAGTTCATCAATGATGAAATTATACCAATAATCTTCGAACACACAAGAATCACGTAAGTCGGAGAGAGTCAGAAAACAACCCGGGGTATGAGTTTCTGATCTCACCTCATAAAGATGCCAATCTTATTGAGGAAGAATAACTGACTACGTATGAGGAAGTGATACTAGGTATCAACTCCCTATTATGGCAAAGTGCCATGAAGTCAGAAATGGATTCCATGTATATCAACCAAGTTTGGACACTAGTTGATGTACCGGAAGGCATTGTGCCTATTGGTACGATATGTTTCTTCAAGGAAGACATACATGGATGGCAACATACCAACGTACAAAGTTAGGCTTGTAGCGAAAATGTATCATTATCAACATTATGTCGATTACGACGAAACCTTTTAACTCGTTGCCATGGTTAAATCCATTTGGATAATGCTTGCTAAATGCTGCATGTTTCATTTATGAAATATGGCAGCTGAACGTCAAAACCGCTTTCCTTAAAAGGAAACCTCTTGAAGGATGTTTACAACATCCTGACGGTTTTGTCGTACCAAAACAAGCAAACACGGTTTGCAGATTATTCGATCCATTTATGGATTGAAGCAAGCATTGCGTTCTTGGAACCAGCGTTTTAATGTAATCATAATGGTATATGATTTAATTCAAAATGAGAATAATTCTTGTGTATATAAGGAGGTTAGTGGGAGCGCACTGACAGTGATTGTCCTAAATAATGATGACATTTCATTTCTTGGAAATGACATTCCCATAATACAATCGGTGAAAGCTTGGCTTTCATGAAAATTCTCCGTAGAATTCTCAGGAGAAACAACCTTTATTCTAGGAATAAAGATCTACTGGGATAGATCTAAAGGTTGTTGACACTCTCCGAGAACTCGTACATTGAAATATATGTACGCGACCTGGTGTCTCATATGCTTTGAGCATATGAAGTCACAATCAGGCCAATCCAAGTGATAGTCACTGGATTGATGTTAAGAACATCATTAAGTATCTTAGATGAACTAAGGATGCTTTCTTAAGTTATGGAGAATGAGAACTTGAAGTGACTGGGTTCACTACTGCAAGTTTCCAAACCGATAAAAATGACTATAAGTTGTAACAAAGGTACTATATAGTTTGAATAACGGAACAGTGAGCTGGAAATCTTCCAAGTAAGATACTGTTGCCGAATAAACAATAAAAGCGGAATATTACTGCAGCTGAGGCAGCAATAGAAGCCATTTGGATCTTAATAATCCTAATTGGATTAGGTATAGTTCTATTAGCATCTGAGCTAGGCTACAAGACAGGCTAAAGAATTAATGATCTCATCAACGATCCAATTATATACTTCAACTATTCATCTAATTCGTTCGGATCATACATAATGGCGATGTGATGATCGAATAAATCGCATCAGATGATAACTTTGTAAATCCGCTGACGAAAGCCTTTCCTCAGCAGAAGTTTGAGCGAACCGTACATAGTTCAGGTGTAGGACACCTGAGTGATTGGCTATAGGCCAAGTGGGAGATTTTTGGACAATTATGACCCATAGCATCACTTTTTGTACAGATCATGGTGTTGTTGTACAAATTAACTATGTGATAAAGGAAATTGCTCTTTTATCATTTGTAATTGGATTACCAAGATATATAAATGGTAAAAGGTCCTTATGATTAGTTCCGGATTGAGATGATATGAGACAGTATCAATCCACGAAGGTTTAATCATTAAATATCCCTAGTCGTAGTATTATCGAGATTGGACATCGATAATGCGGAATAGACTAGTATTACACTTGTGCCCATTGTGGGAGCATAACAGTACAGTTCTCATATATTTGGGTATTGGATACTCATGCAAGTGTAATAGGAGGTTGTGTTTACCGATGGTACGGAAACAGCTTCACTCTGGATAGACCCCTCAGAATTCCATTGGTAGTATGACTATGTGTCTATGGAAGTCCGAATCAGGGTAGGTGTATTTGGTCTTAACCTGAGACTTGCACCGCTAATACTTGCGACAATCAATATACTTTGGTTTTGGTCGTCTAGGGCTTTAACCGGTTCTGTGTATGCCAATTCTGGGTATATTAAGAATCGTAGTGTATTGGGTGTGATGTCGAGATGGAAGTATCACTCCAGTCATAGTGGAGATGATGATCACGTAGGATACGAAACTGGTGCTCTTATATGCTACAGCTATCGGGATATTATGACTAGGTCATGTTTATCCGATTATAGAGACTAGTTACCATAGATCCGATATGTGCTTCGTACGGGGCAAACATAATTCCAGCCCCAGGCCAAGCACGTGACATCCGTTAATGGATCGCAATACGCAATACTATGTATGCTACGCCTGATAAAGATTACATATTCCTTTAAGAATATTTCTGGAGAATTGGGTAGGCACGATGCTTTGCTAGAAGCCAACCATGTATTGTAAATCGATAAAAACGTAGTACTAGGTACGTACGTGTTCGGATAGTCCGACGACCAGATTTACTGCCAACATATCCGGGGATCTCATGGGTCGCTTCCCGAAGATTCACCGATGACGTATGACTCGTACATTATTAATCTGGGATTAATTATAAGAGAGAGAAAATTAATATGTGATTAATTACGGAGTTATTTTATCTAGGATAAAATACTATTTAAAGAGAGAGAACGATTAATTTGGAATTAATCGATAAAATAATATATTCGATATATTAAATGAAATTAGAGTTCGACGCGAAATTAAAATTAGATTTTAATTCGGGCGAACGAGTTAATTTAGAATTAATTCGCTAGCGACGTGAATAGTAATTTTTCTAGGCATAATTATTTAATTAAATTTGATTTAATTACGTCGTAACGGAAAATTCGTTAATTCGGAATTAGCGAACCAGACCCCGTGAGTGTTTGCGGGCCCACTCATATTTCGAATTCAAGTGTGGCCCATAAGTCACATCAAGCGTCACATCAAGCGTCACATCATTAGTCATTCTTGTGATGTAAGTCACATCACTTTGAGTGATGTGATGGTTGTCACTTGTGATTGATGGTGGTGGTTGGAAGGCTTAAATGCCTTGTACCTTTTTTTGAATTTGGTATATCATTTAATTGATTTTTGAAATCAATTACAACCAATACTTGACATCTTCATCTCTTTCCTCTCTCAATACTCTCGGCCAAGGGCCATTTTTTCTCTCTTGTTTTTCCTTTTATCGTGAATCACACAAGGGAAAATGTGAAGATTTGTTGCAAATTTTCACAAGTGCTAGCACACATTAGGAGTCATCCAAAGGTGATAGGGAAACCCATCTATGAGCATGGAATTTATAAACAAAGCTTGGAGCTTGGAGATTCAACTTGGAGCACAAAAAGGAGCCATGGCCGAACCTTGGAAGAAAAGCTTGAAGAATTTTTGTTATTCCTCGCATCGTAAAAGCCAATCAAAGTGAGTATTCCGTAACTTAACTTTGTTGTATTCACACATATTTTACGCTTAAATCGATCTTGGTTTGACCTTAGAAACCCAACACCTGTCGGGCATGGGTAGCCATAATTGGAACTTGACCGTAATGAATTTGGGTAACTTAGTTAACATAGGAATATAGTTAATTGAGTTACCTTGTGTGTTTGCATTCGACCATCGGAAGAGGCTTATGCATATCTTCATGTTCCAGATTAACAACTGATATGTTACACATGTATAGGAAAATCAATTCATCATTAGAGTAATATTGGGCGGAATCACAACCCTGGTTGTTTTCTTTATTTTCCTTTGTATTTTATTTGTACTTTTATTTATTTATTTATTTTAATCAAATCCAACTTCAACCAACGAACAATCCCTTCTTACCCTAATTAGATATTTGTAAATAAACAACATCAATAATTAATAATAATAGAAATTAAGTCCTCGTGGGATCGATATTTTTATACTACTTAAGAGATACGTGCACTTGCGTATACGTGTGTGATTTCACCGATCAAAAATGCACCTAGCATATTTATGAGATTGATGAATCATGTTATTTGTGGATTTATAGGTAAGTTTATTGGATTTTATTTTGATGACATCTTAGTTTACAGTAAAATATTAGATGAGCATGTTATGCATTTGAAGCATGTTCTTGAAGTGTTGAGGTAGGAAAATCTAAATGCTAACTTTGGTAAGTGCACATTTTGTATGGATAGGATTGTTTTTCTTGGTTTTATTGTAATGCAGATGGCATCGAAGTTGATGCAGATAAGGTATAGGCTATTCAGGATTGGCCTACGCCGATAACTGTGACAGAAGTTAGAAGCTTGCGTATAATTAAGCGATATCTGCCCTTGTGTATATGTGTGTGATTTCACCGATCACAAATGTACCTAGCACATTTATGAGATTGATGAATCATGTTATGCGTGCATTTATAGGTAATTTTGTTGAAGTTTATTTTGATGACATCTTAGTTTACAGTAAAATATTATATGAGCATGTTACGTATTTGAAGCATGTTCTTGAAGTGTTGAGGCATGGAAAACTAATGCTAACTTTGGTAAGTTCACATTTTGTATGGATATGATTGTTTTTCATGGTTTTATTGTAAGTGCAGATGGCATCGAAGTTGTTGTAGATAAGGTATAGGCAATTCAGGATTGGCCTACGCCGACAACTGTGACAGAAGTCAGAAGCTTCCATGGATTAGCAAGCTTCTACAGCAGGTTTGTTAGAGACTTCAACAGTATCGCAGCAGCACCACTGACTAAAGTAGTGAAGAAAACTATTGGCTTCAAATGGGGAGAAGAATAAGAGCGTGCATTCCAGGATCTTAAAATAAAGTTGTGCAATGCACCAGATTTGGCGCTACCCAACTTTGAGAAGACATTTGAAAGTGAGTGTGATGCATCTGAGATAGGCATTGGAGCGGTTCTTATGCAAGAAAAATGGCCAATAGTTTACTTTAGTGAGAAGCTGAATATAGCGGTTTTGAGGTACCCCACATACGACAAAGAGTTGTATGTATTAGTGAGAGCCATTGAGACTTGGCAGCATTATTTTTTACCTCGAGAGTTTATGATCCATACAGATCATGAATCATTGAAGCATTTAAAGGGCCAAGGTAAGCTGAACAAACGACACGCACGATGATTAGAGTTTGTTCAGATATTTCCATATGTAATCCACTACAAACAAGATAAGGAAAATATTGTTTCCGATGCACTATCGCGAATGCATGCTCTTCTTACTTCATTGAGTGCAAGAATGTTTGGGTTTGAATTTATTAAAGAATTTTATGCAAGTGATACTGACTTTTGTATTATCTATGCTGCATGTGAAAAGTCTATCTTTAGTAAATACTACCAACATGATGGGTTTCTATTTAGGGAGAATAGATTATGCATTCATGTTTGTAGTATGCGTGAGTTGTTAGTTAGGGAAGCATATGGGGAGGTTTAATGGGGCACTTTGCCATTGATAGGACCTTAGGGGTATTGACTGAACATTTTTATTGGCCTAAAATGCGGAGAGATATTGAGCATTTGTGTGATAAATGCTTAACTTATAAAAAGGCTAAATCTAAGGTTATGCCTCATGGGTTGTACACACCATTGTTTGTACCTAGTGAACCATGTGTAGATGTATCAATGGACTTTATATTGGGTTTACCTAGTGACCGGTGTTGTCACACGCGTATAATGCAAGCGCACATATCATTCAAGTAGTATAAAAAGTATCGATCCCACGAGGACTTAATACCTAATCTATTAATTTATTAAGCCAAATTTTTACGAGTATCTAATGGATTGATTGTTTAATTGGATGGTGAATTTAAACTTAAAATAAATAAAACAGCGTGAAAGTAGTTTGATAAAATTCAATATTTAGAAACTATCCAGGGTTGTGAATCTTTCCAATATCTTTTTAAAAGATGAAGTGGTTATTTTACGTTTGTGTAATATATCGGTTTATTAACCAGGAACACGAAATTATTGAAAAGCATCTTCCGATGGTCAAATACAAATACCCAGTGTAACTTAATTAATCATATTCCTATGTCAACCAAGTTACCTGAATTCATTAAGATTAAGTTCCAATTATGGCTACCCCCGCCCGACATGTATATTTCTATCCTATAAGGAAATCTATTAAAGGGTTATTTATCCTCAAGGAATATCGTGGGCTATTGAGTCTAGGGTTTAAACCTAAAATCCATTTTCCAAGTTCATTTTAAGTTTACAAATCAATCTTATTAATGTCTAGTTAACAAGAAGTATTAAACTTAAGACTCAATAAATAAACCTTCATATTACCCAAACTGTAAAATAATCTCTTATTAACCGATGATATTGGAATTCATCACAACCCCAGATAATGAGCTTAGTTATGACACATATCTAAGGCTAAAAAAAGCTTAAATAAAATAAAAGACATAAAGTAAATACTGAAAAGTAAATTCTGAAAAGTAAATACTGAAAAGTAAATGCTGAAAAGTCAATGATGGAAATTAAACATATAAAAATACAATAAAAGAAAATGCTAGAGTAAAATGATCCACTTTTATCACTACTATTTTAGATATCTCCCTTATTATAATATATAAAGTTTGCGTCATAATTACCAACCAGCCACATAGGCGGTATCCTGATTAAGTCAAATTAATAATTAATTACCAACCGACCAACCAGACGGTATCCTCATTAAGTCAGGTTTAAAACCAATTTCAATAATTACCAATGGACCAATAAAGCGGTATCCTCATTAAGTCAGGTTTTAAATAGTTTATATATTATAATTAAGGGAGATTAATCTAAATATTAGTAATAAAAGCTTTATCTTTTACCCCAGCAGAGGGAGTTACCTCCTCATTTCTGAAAAGTAAAGAAAGGAAAGTACTGTGCGTTAAAGTAAATTATAGAAAGTAAAGACTGAAAAGTAAAGAAAATAAAGTGCAAATGCAAAAATTAATTATTGAAAGCTGTAAACAAACAAGATACAATCTTCTTAGTATTCTTAAGGAATTACACAGAAGAAGGTATGCATTCAAATATGAAATTCAGCCTTCTATTTATAGGCAAAAATTGCTTCGCGCGTCGCGACGCGCAAGTTTGTTCTAGCGTCGCGACGTACCGACGTGGCATACGCTCATTGGATGCTTTGAGATGTTATCTGCTGACGTGGCATGAGGAATCTTTCGGCCCAATAGAATGCTGACACGTGGCAAATTTGGATGATTAACTCAATAATTGTGCTGACGTGGCGATGACGTGGTGATGTAGATTGTCGGAAACATGTGATGGTGACACGTGGCGCAATGTGATTTATTGATGATGACGTGGATGACACGTGACGCAATGACTCGGTATGCTGCTGACGTGGTGATGATGTGGTGGACACATGGATGACACATGGCTGATGATGATTTTCGGTAACATGTGATGGTGACACGTGGCACGGCGCACATTAGCATATTTGTTATGATGTTGACACGTGGCAGGCGCACGTTAGCATCCGGCGTATTTTAGCATCGATGCATTTTAGCAAACTTCTCATATTATGACACGTGTCTTAGTGCACGTTAGCAGGCTTCGGTGCACATTAGCGGTCGTGATGTAGGCTGCGATTCGTGATGTGCCAATTGAGAATTTTGCCCTTTTTGTCTGTTTTCACTGTTTTGGCCTTGAATCATCTCTAGAGAGTCCCGAAACTTTATTTATCTACAAAATAACACAAAAAACATCAAAATATTCACAAAACTCAAGAAACTATACAAAATATTAGGTCAAATGAGTGGGAAATAGTGATACATTTACCACTCATCACCTAGGACTAGGCAGGGTCGAGATTTCATCTTTGTAGTGGTTGATAGGTTCAGTAAGGTGGCACACTTTATAGCATGTCATAAGACTGATGATGCCACTAACATTGCTAACTTGTTCTTTACAGTAGTAGTACGGCTCCATGGGATTCCACGGAGTATAGTTTCAGATCGAGATGTTAAATTCTTTAGTCATTTTTGGGAAGTTTTATGGGGTAAGTTAGGAACTAAACTTTTATACTTTATTACTTGCCACCCCCAAACTGATGGGCATACCGAAGTGTTTAATAGGACTTAAACTCAGTTATTGCGTACTATTATCACGAAGAACTTAAAAACTTGGGAGGATTGTTTGCCTTTTACTGAGTTTGCATATAACTGTAGCATTCATTCTTCTACATCTTATTCACCATTTGAAATTGTTTATGGTTTCCAACCACTAACTCCATTAGATTCATTACTATTGTCTGTTGATGAGCATGCATGGTTAGATGGAAAAAGGAAACTTGATTTGGTGAAACACATACATGAGAAAGCAAGAGAGCACATACAATGGAAGAATGATCAGTATGCTTCTCGTGCAAATATAGAAACAAAGCGTGTTGTATTTTAGCCTGGTGATTGGGTTTGGGTACACATGCGCAAGGAAAGATTTTCTGAACAATGTAAATCCCAGCTACAATCAAGAGAGGATAATCCATTTCAAGTATTGGAACAGATTAATGACAATGCGTACAAGCTGGATTTACAAGGTGAGTATAATATTTCTGCTACATTTAATGTTTCTGGTTTAACTCTTTTTGATGTAGATATAGATTCAGGGTCAAATCTTTTTCAAGAGGGAGGGAATGACACGAATCCAGCCACTCAAGGAACATTAGATGTCACGAACATTGATATGGTAGAGCCTTTGTAAGTGCCAACAGGGCCAATCACACGACAGAGAGCTAAGAAGATCATAGATGTAATGGTGGAGGACTAGCACATAATGTCATGGTCGAGTGTGATAGACAAATCCAAGGCTTAATGGCAACACATGAGGGCTTCTATGGAGTGGGTCCAAAGCTATTTAACTTGACCCAAGTCATACCAGATTGACGCACCAGCAATTTGGAAGTCAAATACCTTTTAACGAATCAAGCCGAATTAATCCCAACACAAAATATTCGGCCAAGACAAGACTTATTAGGCTTCAAAACACATCATTGAGTCTAAATACTTAAAGGCCACGAATTTTTAGGGATTTTATGTTAGGAAACAACTTGGCTATGACTTTGAAAAAACTTGCCACATTTGTTTGATTTTTGTGATTTTATTGTTTTTCCTTTATTGAATTTCTTGAAAAATGTTTTGATTAAGTATTTATTACTTTGGACTTTATGGTAAGTTGTCTATGTTGTTAAATGACTAATAAGGGCATAGTCTTTAAGTAGCCATTAGTTAGCCATTAAGGATGTTTTGGTCATTTTTTGTCCATTAGGGTTTCTTTCTTTGTACTATATAAACTCTTATCTTCTTAATGGAAAGGTAATCACCAATTTTCGAAATTGCTTCTTCTTGAAAGCTTGGCTATGGCCAAAATTGCTTAAAGGAGGGATTCCTCTTATTTCATGCAATCAACTTATCTAAGGCGTGGCAACCTTAGTGGCGTCTTTGTGCTAGTAGAATACTACAAGGAATCATCTTAAGGGTTCTCAAAGACAAGTTCTTTGTGGGTTTTCTTTGTGGCCTTGGAAGGATTTTGTTCCTACAAAATCAAATCTGCGGTGCTTGGGGTTCTATCCGTTGCGAGGGGTTTGTTTGGCCTAATCCTCCAAGTCAGTCGAAAAGACCAATCTTTTCGATTTGGGTTGATCGTTTTTTTCAAAAATTTGTTTGATTTCCCTATTTGCTAGTTCAACTTGACCATTTTTCTGAGGGTGATAGTAGGTAAAAACTTTATGGGTAATTCCATACTTTTTCATTAAGGAGTCAAAAGGTCTGTTACAAGAGTGTTGACCTCCATCACTTATAATTGCCCAAGGAATTCCAAATCGACTTAAAATATTTTTAAAAAAAAAATTTATCATAATTTTGTGATCATTATTTCGACAAGGAATCGCTTCAACCCATTTTGAGACATAATTGATTACAACTAAAATATATAAAAATTCAAATGATGATGGAAATGGACCCATGAAATCTACTCCCCAACAATCAAAGATTTCGACGACAATGATGAGATTCAAATGCATCATGTTTTTTTTTTTGAAATAGATCCCAACTTTTGACAATTTTCACAAGTTTTTAAAAAAAGCATGTGTATCTTTAAATAAGGTGAGCCAATAAAATCCACAGTCCAAAATTTTTACAGCTATTTTTTTAGACGAGAAAATACCTCTGCATCCTTCTGAATGACAAAACTGAATAACACTACTTATCTCATTGTATGATATGCATCGTCAGAAGATTTGATCAAGGCAATACTTGAACAGATATGGATCATCCTAGTAGAATCTTTTGACTTTGGTAAAAAGTTTCTTCTTGTCTTGATGGCTCCAGTCTGGAGGTATTTTTCCTGTTGCAAGAAAATTGACTATATTTGCATACCAAGATATTGTATTTACAGAAAATAAAAAGTCATGAGGAAAAGAGTCATTGATAAGAGTTGTGTTAATTGATGACTCATTTGTGAGTCTCGATAACTGTTCTGCAACCACATTCTCTACTCATTTCTTGTCATTGATTGTAAGATTGAATTCTTGAAGCAACAAAATCCACTGTAGCATCATGTTTAAGAAACAAATATCTAACAACAACATAGTTATAATAAATAACGGTTAAGGAACCAATTAAATATGATCGAAATTTATCCAATTCAAATGTTACAATAAGTTGTTCTTTTTCCATGGTAGTGTAATTCATTTGTGAAGTATTTAAAGTTCTACTTGCATAATAAATTATATACGGGTTACCTTCCTTTCTCTGTCCTAATATTGCACTAACTGCATAATCACTGGCATCACACATTAGCTCAAAAGGCAAAGACCAATCAGGGGATTACATGATAGGAGTAGAAGTTAAAAGACTGATAGTCTTTTCAAATATTTTTGACATTCTTCTGTGCATTCAAATGTTGCATCTTTTAATAGGAGGTTGCACAAGGGTCTGGATATGGTACTAAAGTTTTTAATGAACCTCCTATAAACCTGCATGTCCTAAGAAAGAACGAATTTCCCTGACTGTTTTTTGTCATGGTAATTTAAAGATTACCTTTATCTTTTCCTTGTCAACCTCAATACTTCTAGATGAAACAACGTGACCCAAAATAATTCCTAAATAAGTCATGAAATAGCATTTTTCCCAGTTTAACACAAGTTATTTTTCTTCATATCTTTTCAAAATATTTTCCAAATTATTCAAGCAATTATCACATGAGTTCCCAAAAATAGTTATATCATCAATAAAGACCTCTAAACAATGTTCAATCATATCACTAAATATGCTTAACATGTATCGTTGGAATGTTGTTGGTGCATTACAAAGTCCAAAAGTATTTTCCTAAATGTAAATGTTCCAAAGGGACATGTGAATGTGGTATTTTCCTGGTCTTCTAAATCAATGGGAATATGATATTAACCTGAGTAACCATCAAGAAAGAAATAAAAAGGATGTCATACTACTCTTTCCAAAATTTGGTCAAGAAATGGTAAAGGAAAATGATATTTTCTATTAGTGTCATTTAATTTTCTATAATCAATGCACATACGCCAACTAGATAGGATTCAGGTTGGAATTGATTCTTCTGTATCATTCTTTATGACATTTATTCCATACTTCTTAGGAACAACTTGTGTACGACTTACCCACATACTATCGGAGATATGGTAGATAATGCTTACATCAAGAAGTTTAAAGAATTCTGTTTTTACCACTTATTTCATGTGAGAGATTAATCTTTTTTGAGGTTGAAGATATGTCCTAGCATTATCTTCTAAATTTACTCTATGTGTGCAGATCAAAAGATTAATGTCTTTTAAAGACCATCTAATTGCCAATTTATATTCTCTCAACATATTTAACAGCTTACCCTCTTGATCGCATGTGAGGGAAGAAGAAATTACCATAGGTTAAGTTTGTTCATCTCTAAGAAATGCATATTTCAATCCTTCTAACGAAGTCTTTAATTCAAATTTGGGTGCTTCCTAATGATTTTCTTCTTACAGTGTTTCTAGTTCCTTAAAATTTTGTTTCTCTCCATCATCTTCCTGTACCTGTATAGAATCAAGTAAAAACTCATTAGGAATATCTAAATCGAATTACGTACTCGATTCAAGAAAATAAGCTTTATAAATTTCCATGGGATCAGATAAATTCCCATGAATACGTTCTTTTAAAATTGGTCCAATTAGTTTCATGCTTTTATTTTCAGTGTCCTCATCGTATGGTTGTTTGCACATGTTAAAAATATTAAGTTCCAACGTCATATTGCCAAAGGATAAATTCATGATTCCATTCCTGCAATTAATTAAAGCATTAGTTATTGCTAAAAATAGACGAGCAAGTATTACAAGAATTGGCTTATAATTGTCTGCTACAGGTTGTGTATCCAAGATAATAAAATCCACATGATATATGAACTTATTGACTTATAATAATATATCTTCCATAATTCCTTTCGGTACCTTGCCTGATCTATCGGCAAGAAAAATAGTAGTGGAAGTTGGTTTTAACTCGCCAATATTAAGTTGTTGGTAAACTGAAAATGAAGCAAATTGACACTGGTTCCAAGATCAAGCAAAACATGTTCAAATTTTTTTATTTTCAATAATACATGAAATAGTTGGACAATCAGGGTATTTGTATTTTAATTAATGATTGGTTGAGAGAATGGAACTTATCTGTTCAACTAGAAAAACTTTCTTTTTTACCTGATGTTTTCCTTTAATGGTGGACAAGTCTTTCAGAAATTTGGCATAAGATGGTATTTGTTGGATGACATCTAATAAATGAATATTGACCTTCACCTATTTGAATATTTTATATAACTCTGGGGAATGGTTCGATTTCTTTGTTTTTAATACTTGAGGAAATTGAGGTGCATGAGAAAATTTGTTATCATCAACAATAGGTAATGGTTTATCAACCCATTCCTTACCCTCTGAATTTGATTTATTTTCAACTTCACGAGGTTCAAGAATAGGTCTATGGATGACCTTACTATTGCGAAGAGTAATAACAGATTTGACTTTGTCTATGTGTTGAATACCAGAACTACCCTCGTGAGGGTTTTGATGACTATTAGGGTTTGTCTATGGTTGTACATGAAACTTTCTTTTCTCATTAATGGTCAATGCATATGTGATTTTGGCAAAAAGTATCTTTCAAATCAATCAATGTTTGCACATTTTGGTTATTGATGGATTTCTATTTCTCAATGAATGCATGCAAGGTATCCTCAAGGGTTTTCCTAGATGGTGGGACATATGGTGCATAATTTTGAGAATTTTGGAAATTCTGGTCTACCTGGAGAGGTTGTTGCGATGGTGGGAGATTGTTGGACAATTATGACACATAGCGTCACTATTTGTACATATCATGGTGTTGTTGTACAAATTAACTATGTGACAAAGGAGATTGCACTCTTATCATTTGTGATTAGATCACCAAGATATATAAATGATAGGAGGTCCTTATGATTTGTTCCTGGATTGAGAATGATATGAGACAGTATCAATCCACGAAGGATAAATCATTAAATATCCCTAGTCAGAGTATTATCGAGATTGGACATCGATGAATACGTAAAATACTAGTATTACACTTGTGCGCGTTGTGAGGGCACAACGACATAGTTCTCATATATTTGGGTATATGATACTCATGCAAGTGTAATAGGAGGTTGTGTTTTACCGATGGTACGGGAAACAGCTTCGTTCTAGATAGACCCCTCGGAATTCCATTGGTAGTATGACTATGTGTCTATGGAAATCCGAAATCAGGGTAGGTGTATTTGGTCTTAACCTGAGACTTGCACCACTAATACTTGCGACAATCAATATACTTTGGTTTTGGTCATCCAGGGCTTTAACTGGTTTCTATGTACGCCTCTTCTGGGTATATCGATAATCGTAGTGTGTTGGGTGTGATGTCAAGACGGAAGTATCACTCCAGTCATATGGAGATGATGATCGCGTAGGGATACATAACTGGTTCTCTAAAAAGGTTGCAACCGTCGGGATAATATGACTTGGTCATGATTATCCGATATTAAAGAGACTAGTTGCTCGTCATCTGATATATGCTTCGTACGGGGCAGACACTGTACCAGCCCCAGGCCTTGCATGTGATCATCCGATACTGGATCGAAATACACAATACTACGTATACTACGCCTGATATAGATCCTTTATTCCTGTAAGGATATTTCTGGAGAATTGGGTAGGCATGGCGCTTTGCTAGAAGCCAACCTTGTCTTGTAAATCGGTCAAACGTAGTACTAGGTACTTACGTGTTCGGATAGTCCGACGACCGAATTTACTGCCAACATATCCGGGGATCTCATGGGTCGCTTCCCGAAGATTCACCGATGACGTATGACTCACACTTTTAATTAATCTGGGATTAAAACATGCCATGTGTACAAATAATAATTAGCCATATTTCATAACATCTATGAAATATAGATATTATTTAATCATTTAAAAATTTAACATTTAAATATCTAAATAATTAATTAATATAATTATTATTATATATGTATTTTTATTTACTTTAAATAACAAATACATATATTAATGGCATGTGTCAAAATCTCATTTGACAAATAATTAATATGTATCAAATCAAATTTTGTATCAAATACAAATACATATTAATTACGGTTGACCAAAAATGCCCTTATGCATGTGTTATCGTTTAACCGATTAAACGATCTGAATTAACTCATTTAGTTTGATGAAGTATTATGAATAATCTGTATTATTCATATCCGTTGCCCAAGTGCTCAACGAGTACACTTCATATTGTGGGACTCTCTAAGTTTAGGTTTATCCGTAATGAAATCTAATTTTGTGTCCATAATTCACCCACTCATGAATTATGACGACCACAGATAATCTCGCTAAACTATGCAAGTCGAGGTCATTACATACGTATAATCCATCCGTCATAGGTTATCCATATTATACATGGGATATAGATGAAAATGTCAAATCTATTCGGTATAATATAGTCGACTTTCAATTTACGATCTCTAAATAACACTCGGAACTGATTTCCGAAGTTATACCACGGCCATGGATTTACTAGATCGTAAACACGTGAGGATATTTATGCCCTGTACACAGGACTGACGGATTCTATCTTGATACGCACAGGATATCATGAGGATCAGTCTACACCCAATGAATAGGCGGAGGTCTGATCATGAATAGATCGGTGACGTGACTACCATCTAAGTGTGGAGGATAACTCATATATCCACAGTGGTATCTCAAGTCGAAGGACCACTATGCTTGCTTAACTCGAGAAGATTCCTATTGATGTTGGTGTACCATCTATTAGGAAATCTTCAGTGAGTCGTTGAGTGTTTATCAAATAAACACCTATATGTCTATACGAGTCTCCCGAGACTAATGGTTCATTGCGATAAACCATCAGACCAGGTCACGATATACGACATGTACTTTTCTCAGCGGATTTTACTATCCGACCCATGTTAGTAAATCTTGACCAGGAACTTTATTTAAGGATATACATCTTATAGTGCGCTTCCCAATGTTAATTACAAACTACGTTGTAACTGTGCACTATATTGTAAATCCTAGGGTCTTTGTCTAATACACACGTATCACTAAACCAGATTTAGTTTCAATCTAATCGTAATTAGATATCTAATCGTAATTAGATCGAATATGTGCATAAAAGACAAGAGGTGCTACCATTAAATAAGTAATATTATGGAAAAAGAAATTGCTCGTATTCATGAATCGAACATAAATACGATACGGATTGGCACTCCTAGCGCCAACCCTAACAGATTAATCGGTGAAATCACACACGTAATGCAAGCGCACGTATCACTCAAGTAGTATAAAATATTTCGATCTCATGAGGACTTAATACATATGTTATTAATTTATGAAGCTAAATTTCTACACATATCTAATTAAAGTTGATTGTTGTTTGGATGGTGATTTTTATCTAAAACAAACAAATAAATCAAAAGGAATTAATGATATGAAAATGTTCAAGGTTGTGAATCTTACCAATATCTTTCTAAAGATGAGTTGATTATTTTATGCTTGTGTAATGTACTAGTTTATTAACATGAAACACGGAATTATGCAAAAGCCTCTTCCGATGGTCAGATGCAAACACCCAAATTAACACAATTAACTATATTCCTATGTTAATTAAGAAATCTGAATTCATTAAGTTCAAGTTCCAATTATGGCTACCCACGCCCGAAAGGTATATTTCTAACCTGGAAGGAAATATCTAAGGTGAATGTGAGATTGTGAGCTATTGAGTCTACGGCAAAACCTAAAATTCCTTTTCGAAGTTCATTTTAAGTTTACCTAATCAATCTTTTTAGTGGCCAATTAACAAGAAGCATTAAGAACTAGACTCAATAAATAAACCAAAACGTCACACAAGACATAAGAAAACTCAACCTATTAAATCATTGATATTGGTTTTCATCACAACCCTAGACAACATGTTTAGTTACGACAAATATCTAGGACTACTACAGATATAAATAAATAAAACATCATACAACAAGTTGAAAATTAAAAAGTTAAAATACAACAATGAAATAAAATGCTAGGGTTTGGGGATCCACTTTTATTATTTCAAATCTAGAAATCTCACTTATTATAATATATAAATTTGTATTATTTTACCAACCGAACATATATGCAGTATCCTGATTAAGTCATATTTTAATTAATTCCAACCAACAATAAAGGCGGTATCCAATTAAGTCAGGTTAAAATTAATTTTATTAAGTCTAACCGACCATAAATGCGGTATCTAATTAAGTCAGGTTTTAAGATAATTTATATATTATAAAATAAGGGATATTAATCTAAATTATTATAATAAAAGTTTCACCTTTCACCCCAGCAGAAAGAAGATACATGTAGGACACAGAAATCGGCGACGCTGTTCTAGGCTCGCGGCCTAGTCGGGAGTACAGAATAGCCCGCGGGAGACTAAACCGGAGAACAAAATGGAGTCACCACCCAGTGTGAACTGGGACAAAGATTTAAGGCCGCACTCACCCCTCGCAAGGGAAGACTTTAAACCATTGGGTTCGGAATGGTCCCTTACTTATGCCACTTGTAATGAAATGATTTGTGCAATAACTTAACCGAATCTACGCAACATATATGCTCAAAGGTAGCTTAGATCTAGTTCATATTCATCAAAGTAAATCCTACGTCTAAGTTTGCATGCTTTAAAAGTAAGTCATTATAACGGCAAGCACAAAATATCACATAACGAGCATGTTGAATCACAACACACAAAGAACAAATAAATAATCACTTGAACACTAGCATAAACTAAATTCCTAATGGGAAAAGCAAATTACTAAATCATGCATAAAGAATTAACATAATCATGCTTAAAAATAAATAATATACTAGGCCTAATCATGCTAAATAAACAAATAAACGACTAGATTAAATCATGCTAAATAAATAAATAATTTACTAGACTAAATCATGCTCGAATACAAGCTTGGATGAAATGAAATATGTGTGTCTCTCAAGTGGTACGTGGCATTGCATCCCGAGTACAAATCGCACTACCGTCCATTCGGATTCGGCTACGGAATTTACATCCGGGTTTCCATATGATATACCACAAGAGAGACCACATATTTCGTTCATCCGGAAATCACATCATGCACCAATCCACAATACTCATATGCACTAAAGTATTAAAAATAAATAAAAAAAATGAAAGATAATAAATAAAGAAGGTGCCCTCAGGTCTAACCTCTTTTGTCGTTTCTCGAAGGCGCGTTACACGGTCGTCGGAAAGGTTGATGCTCCGTAACTCTTCTGGTTCACTGGTTCAATGTTTTTCTTCACTGTTTCGCTGTTTGGGCTGCTGTTTTCACTCCGTTTTGCTGCTGTTTTGCTTCTGTTTTTTAGTCACTATTTTTTGGTAATTTAGGCCACTCTTTTTGCGGTTTTGGAGGGCTTGGGGCTATTGTTTTTTTGATTATTTTTGGGGAGTTTCTGAGCTATTTTCAGTGTAGTTTTAGGGCTGTGTGGAGGTGTTTTTAGGGGTAGAATATGTGGCAAATTGGACAATATACTGAGCAGTTCACGCGGTCAAAAGATACAGTGCAGGGAGAGCTATTCTCGGCAGTGTTTGGGCTGGA
This sequence comes from Zanthoxylum bungeanum, assembly GCA_019454045.1. Lineage (NCBI taxonomy): Eukaryota > Viridiplantae > Streptophyta > Magnoliopsida > Sapindales > Rutaceae > Zanthoxylum > Zanthoxylum bungeanum. The sequence continues at coordinate 169,825 of SKCR01023752.1, read as the reverse complement.
TAGTGAGGTTTTTTATGCGGCAGTTGGACAGTACAGTGGATGGGTTTATGCGGCATTTAGGGCAGTGTAGTGGAGGGGTGATATGCGGCTGTTTTGGGTGTGTGATGCAGTGATATGCGGCTATTTTGGGTATGTGATGCAGTGTGATATGCGGCTGTTTTGGGTGTGTAGAGAAGGGGTTTATACGGCTATATGGAAGGGTTTTTGTTTGTGCTTTAGGCGTGAATGGACTTTGATGTTTCTTGTGTGAATATGCGTGAATGAGCTAGGGTTATTTTCTTTGTGTTTTTTGTGAGATTGAGCTAGGGTCTCTAAGGTTGAGTTAAGGTTTCTTTTTATAAGCAAATGGTTGGGGTTTACCTTGTTTGAAAAGGGAAATGATTTGTGTAATTATGGGAGATATTTTTAATTAGTGTGTGATCAGGAAAGATCTTTTAATTAGGGAAGTGATTTGATTTTTATTTGATTTCTTCTCTTTAAGTTAGGGATATGATTTGGTTTTGATTAGGAAAGGGATCCATGGGATTTCTTTAATTTAGGAAGGAGATTTGACTTGATTTATGCATGTGTTTAATGTGTGATTTTTATTAATTTGGAATGTGAATGGGCGTCACTTAGAGTGGCTTGGGCGTGAGTTTGGTCCATTTTGGTGGGCTTGGGTATTTGGTTTGGTGATGTGTGGGCTTGGTGTGTGGTTTGTGGGGGTTTGGGCTAAGGGTGTGTTTTAAAACGGAGGTCCATCAAGCAAACCCGAAGCATAAACAAACGAATTAATTCCAACAATATGTCAATTCTTGACTCTTCCCATCCGACGTCCGTTTCCCGTGGCTTCCATAATTAAAGAGGTAGTGTCTCCATGTGAGACTCATCATCAGGACTTATATGCAAAAATGCAGTGCCTACTGTCGCCCCCACTTTGATGGGACTTATGCAATGTGTGACAATGACAATCCTATCAAAGTTATGCAATGCATTTTTACTTACCTGGCTCCCCAGCTGCCACCTGACTTGCCTGCTGCTTCGAACTGAATGATTTGATGGTGCCATACCTGGCATGCTAAACCCCATACCCGAGGTGCGTGGTAGTGTCTCCATACCCGGAGTGTCATACCCGGCGTGCTAAACCCCATACCCGAGGTGTCGCGGTTGTTTTGAATTGAGTTGATCTGGTTGTGCCATACTCGACGTGCTAAACCTCAAACCCGAGGTGTCGCGGTTGCGTCTCCATACCCAGAGTGTCGCAGTAGTGTCTCCATACCTGGAGTGCCGTACCTGGCATGCTAAACCCCATACCCGAGGTGTCGCGGTTGTGTCTCCATACCTAGAGTGTCACAATAGTGTATTCATACCTGGAGTGTCGTTCCTGGCATGCTAAACCCCATACCCGAGGTGTCGCGGTTGCGTCTCCATACCCAGAGTCTTGCAGTAGTGTCTCCATACCCAGATTGCCATACCTGGCGTGCTAAACCCCATACCCGAGGTGTCGCGGTTACGTCTCTATACCTAGAGTGTCGTAATAGTGTCTCCATACCTGAAGTGTCGTACCTGGCATGCTAAACCCCATACCCGAGGTGTCGAGGGTTGCGTCTCCATACCTAGAGTGTCGCAGTAGTATCTCCATACCCGGAGTGCGGTACCTGGCATGCTAAACCCCATACCTGAGGCGTCGCTGAAATATCTCCATACTCGGAGTGTCGTACCTGGCATGCTAAACCCCATACCCGAGGCGTCGCTGAAATATCTCCATACTCGAAGTGTCGTACCTGGCATGCTAAACCCCATACCCGAGGTGTCGAGGGTTGCGTCTCCATACCTAGAGTGTCGCAGTAGTATCTCCATACCCGGAGTGCGGTACCTGGCATGCTAAACCCCATACCCGAGGCGTCGCTGAAATATCTCCATACCCGGAGTGTCGTACCTGGCATGCTAAACCCCATACCCGAGGCGTCGCTGAAATATCTCCATACTCGGAGTGCCGTACCTGGCATGCTAAACCCCATACTCGAAGCGTCGCTGTAATATCTCCATACCCGGAGTGCCGTACCTGGCATGCTAAACCCCATACCTGAGGTGTCGCTGTAATATCTCCATATGCGGAGTTTCGTACCTGGCAATACTGATGATGATGTTGATGCATCTCCATAACTGGAGTGCCATACCCGGCAAGACTGATACTGATGTTGATGTGTCTCCATACCTGCAGTGCCATACCCGGCAAGACTGATATTGATGTTGATGTGTCTCCATACCCGGAGTACCATACCCGGCAAGACTGATACTGATGCTAATGTGGGCCTCGCCCTCAGAGTGCCATACCTGGCAATACTGATACTGATGACGTGGGTCTCAACCCTGGAACTCATCTCCAAAACTGATACTAACACCGTGATGGTTTATATTGTACTATCTCTCACGGAGATAATCCTGATAGCTAAGCATATTTTCGTCCTCAACGGATGCTTCGCGTCGAAACCAGAGAACCTTCAAAGTACTTTAATACACTCAGCTCCGATCGTCTGAATGAGTGATTTGAACTAGACTTCTAGTGTGTGTGTGCCAAGGCTCTTTCGCAGCTTAATCCTTAAATAAGCCAACTCGATGATTTTGTCTCGGAGAATCGGATCGGTGGGTCTAACCAACCTAGATGTCTTGATCACACTCTGTGATTACTTCGTCATACTCAATATGATATGGTCTTCTTCTTTTTTTCTCTTGTCTCTTTCTTTTCATTCTTTTCATTCTTTTTTCATTCTTTTTTTCTTTTCTTCTTTTCTCTTTTCTTCTTTGACACACCTACCCTTTAAGGTAGCATTTCTCCTCATGGTGGTCCTAATACTCGTCCATGGGTAGCTTCACACTTATCGGTTATAGGCAGTCTATTTTTCTTTTCTTTTCATTGTAGAGACTTTTTCTTTGCTTCCAACCATATCATATATTGTAGCATAAGTAAATCAGGGTGGACATCCAGGCAAACGGTCATTCACTGATCCATCATCTCTTCAACTAGTCATCTCGCCAACTACTCAGGCTTCTACTATTGAGATCCCGTAATCAAGTGCTCGTGAGTCTCGCCGAGATCAATCCATTCAGAATACCGGATGAGAGCACATCTTGCACTTATCATTTCTAAGGTTTCTCCCTAGAGTAAACAGTGTCATCACCGGACACATGTTTAACTATCAAAGACTTCTTTTTTTTTCACTCATTCATTTTATGGAATTCTTCAACCGCTAATAATGTGGGCTTCGCCCCCCGGGATTCATTCTCGAAAACTGCTGGTAGCGCGGGCCTCAACCCTGAGGGTCATCCCCGAAACTGATATTGATGTGGGCCTTAATCCTGGGGATCCATTTCTGAAAATTGTTGATACTGTTTTGTTGCTCTCAGTTTTCTTGTATTTTGCCGCTTTTACTTCTTTTCTTCAAGACCTGTGAACACAAACAAAACAACAGAATAAAAACGCTTGCATGCGATGTGTATGTATGCATGTGTGGAGGTACTCCCTATTCCTGATAGGTTAGACCCTCATTGTGCTCCTTGGCGCTATGTGCCTACGCATGTCTCTGATCGCCCCCTATGTCTGTTTATAGTTTCCTCCTTATAGTTCTCCTTTGGTGATTGTGTAGTTCTCTTTTGTCTGAAACCTGAAAACACATAACAAACACAAAAATTGCAAATACGTTACGTGTATGCATGCATGCATGAATGAATTTCATATTCCAATGGGTTAGGTTTTCTGCCGGTAACTGCTCGGTCTTCTTTTCCTCAGGCAAAAGACTGCTTCAATCTATCCACATTCATCGGCTCGGTGAACTCATTCCCTTCCAAGTCTGATAGTCTCGCTGCCCCGTTTCCCATTACTTTCTAGACTATGTAGGGTCCATCCCAATTGGGTCTGAACTTTCCTCTCAGGTCTGTCGTCGACGGCTTCAACTGCTTAAGCACCAGATCACCCTTTCTGATTTTTGTAGGACGCACCCTCTTGTTGAATGCTCGAGCCAACCTCTTATGGTATATCTGCATGTGATGCAAGGACTTCATTCTCTTCTTATCGAGTAATACCAACTGATCAAATCTCTGCGAGGCCCATTCTTGTTCAGGTAACTCTGCTTCTGCTAATACCCGCATGGATTGTATCTCAACTTCCACTGGTAGTACCGCTTCCATTCCGTAGACCAAAGAGTAAGGTGTGGCTCCCATTGCTGTTCTCACAGAAGTTCTGTACCCCCACAGAGCATACGGTAGCTTATCAGCCCAATCTTTGTTATTCTCTGTCATCTTGGCTAAAATCGTCTTTATTGTTTTATTGGCTGCCTCGACTGCCCCATTTGCTTGTGGCCTGTAAGGTGACGACTTGTGATGGTCTATTCCATACTTCTGTAACATCGCATTTGTTTCTCCCTGAAATTGGACTCCATTGTCCGTGACCACGTGGTGTGGCATACCATATCAACAAATGAGATTTCGAGCTATGAACTTCACCATTTGCTTTGCTGTAACATTGCAGAATGACTCGGCTTCCACCCATTTTGAAAAGTAGTCCACTGCCACTATTATGAAGCGATGTCCATTCGATGCATTCAGTCGAATCTCTCCAATCATATCAATTCCCCATGCTGAGAAAGACCATTGCTCTGACAGCCCATGCAACTCTGTGTGCGACAAATGATTCAAGTTACCATGCGCTTGACAATCATGATAGTGCTTTACCATCTTCGCGCAGTCAGCTTCCATGGTCGACTAGAAATAGCCTTGTCTTACTATCTTACGAGACAGATTCAACCCATTCATATGCGGTCCACATACACCAGCATGTACTTCTTCCATTTCTTTCTGAGCTTATTCTTTTCTCAAACACTTCAACTGAATTCCATTCGCTTGTCTCTTGTACAGTTCTCCCTTCAAACTCACATACTGGGAAGCCAATTTCTGGATGGCTATCATGTCCTTTCTGCTTGCTTCTTCTGGGAGTTCTCTACGTTCTAAATACCATTAAATGTCATAGTACCACGGTTTCCCATTATCGACTTCTACTTCCAAGATTCTTTCTATCACATAAACTGGTTCGCTTGCCATTGTCAACACCAGAGGTCTCATCACCAAATTCTCTAGATTTTCCCAAGTTGCGGTAAGTGCAGCCAAGGCGTCTGCCATTTGATTCTTTTCTCACGGCAAGTGCTGGAACTTACGATCGGGAGGGCCTGTGCCAGACTCCTGAGGTGGAACAAGTAAGGTTTCAACCGTTCTTCCTTCAATTCTCATTCTCTTTACATCTGTCGAACTACCAACATCGAGTCTCCGTAAACTTCAACGTTCGCAGTCAGTCCAAAGGCACATGCTTCATACTCAGCCATGACATCATCAAAGACAGGGATATCATCACTCAATCTGTTTAGAGGGTCCTCACTCATCACATTCTTAGAGCCTCTCCCAGCACGGGGCACAACCATATTAGCCATAGCGGCGGTCAAAGCTTGCAATTGCTCGGTAAACTTAGTGAGACTAGTCTCCAACTGATCCATATGAGATACCTCGTTCTCTGATTCCCTCATGTTTACTAACGGCTTTTTGATGAGTCTTCCCTCTTACCCCTAACCAAATGGATATCTATGATGGATTTTAAGACACAAAGAGTTAACATGATACGTGTATGCATGAGATGCGTGAGATGCGTGCGATGTATGAGATATATAAGTCGGTTAAAATTTTTATAATAGTTGGCCCATTATCATTTTAAAGTATTCAATCATACTATTGCGCGGTGCAAACTTGTCCCAGTTGAAATGGCCCAACAGGTTTACACTTTTGCGATATCATGGCTAAACGACTTCAAGTGATAAGAGGCCTAAACGCAAAATGGCCCATCGGCATTTTAGAAGCTTTTGGCCCGATTGCCATAAAGTAGGGACTCGTCCCAGTTTAAATGGCCCAAAAAGCCCATACCTCATGACAAAAGATCCAACTGGATCCAAATGATGATGGTCCTAAACGCAAACATAAGGGCATAGTTTCTATTGGTCCTACAACTATAGTTCATACGTGGGTTTATAGGGGTATATACAAAGGCTCTCGTCGATGAAGGGTTGCCCACGACTAGGTCTCCCCACTCAAGGGTTCAAGCGACCAAGTGAGCGCACCTTTTTTATACACTAAGGTACGTGCCAACGAGTTATGGTGCGTGACTGACTATCAAATGGATTTCTCATTGTAGATTCCCCAGAGGGAGGGTGGAGCGAACTCTCTTAAATACCAAAATCTCTTAGGCTCTTATCGCCTTGGTGACAGGAATAAACAACAAGTCCTCCAAATTAGTCCATCACAGCAAGCTTCGAGTAAATGATTATCTAGGTGCCTTCACGGCTTTTCCTTATAGAAAGGTAGTGAATGAAGGAAGACATCAAATCATTACATAGCTCTAATAATGCCTTTGATTAAACCCATTTCAACCCACGGTAGGCACGGTTAATTGAAGCAAAAATCACAAACATTACAAGGCATTATTTCGGGGTCGATTTTCTATCCCCAGTGGAGTCGCCAGACTGTAGGACAAGGAAATCGGCGACGCTGTTCTAGGCTCGCGGCCTAGTCGGGAATACGAAATAGCCCACGGGAGACTAAACCAGAGAACAAAATAGAGTCGCCACCCAGTGTGAACTGGGACAAAGATTTAAGGCCGCACTCACCCCTTGCAAGGGAAGACCTCAAACCATTGGGTTCGGAATGGTCCCTTACTTATGCCACTTGTAATGAAATGATTTGTGCAATAACTTAACCGAATCTACGCAACATATATGCTCAAAGGTAGCTTAGATCTAGTTCGTATTCATCAAAGTAAATCCTACGTCTAAGTTTGCATGCTTTAAAAGTAACGGCAAGCACACAATATCACATAACGAGCATGTTGAATCACAACACACTAAGAACAAATAAATAATCACTTGAACACAAGCATAAACTAAATTCCTAATGTGAAAAGAAAATTACTAAATCATGCATAAAGAAGTAACATAATCATGCTTAAAAATAAATAACATACTAGGCCTAATCATGCTAAATAAACAAATAACCGACTAGATTAAATCATTCTAAATAAATAAATAATTTACTAGACTAAATCATGCTCGAATACAAGCTTGGATGAAATGAAATATGTGTGTCTCTCAAGTGGTACGTGGCATTGTATCCCTAGTACAAACCGCACTACCGTCCATTCGGATTCGGCTACAGAATTTAGGTCCGGGTTTCCATCTGATATACCACAAGAGAGACCACATATTTCGTTCATCCGGAAATCACATCATGCACCAATCCACAATACTCATATGCACTAAAGTATTAAAAATAAATAAAAAAACGAAAGATAATAAATAAATAAGGTGCCCTCAGGTCTAACCTCTTTTGTCGTTTCTTGAAGGCGCGTTACACGGCCGTCGGAAGGGTTAATGCTCCACAACTCTTCTGGTTCACTGGTTCAATATTTTTCTTCGTTGTTTCACTGTTTGGGCTGCTGTTTTCACTTCGTTTTGCTGCTGTTTTTTAGTCACTATTTTTTTGTAATTTAGGCCACTGTTTTTGCGATTTTGGAGGGCTTGGGGCTGGGGTTTTTTTGATGATTTTAAGAAAAGTTTTTGTGCTGTTTTCAGTGCAGTTTTGGGGCTGTGTCGAGGCATTTTTAGGGGTAGAATATGTGGAAAACTGGACAATTTACTGAGCAGTTCACACGGTCAAAAGATCCAGTGCAGGGAGAGCTATTCTCGGTAGTTTTGGGGCTGGACAATGAGGTTTTTTATGCGGCAGTTGGACAGTGCAGTGGAGGGGTTTATGCGGCAGTTATGGCAGTGTAGTGGAGGGGTGATATGCGACTGTTTTGGGTGTGTGATGCAGTGATATGCGGTTGTTTTGGGTATGTGATGCAGTGTGATATGCGGCTGTTTTAGGTGTGTAGGGAATGGGTTTATGTGGCTATATGGAAGGGTTTTTGTTTATGCTTTTGGCGTGAATGGACTTTGATGTTTCTTGTGTGAATATGCGTGAATGAGCTAGGGTTATTTTCTTTGTGTTTTTTGTGAGATTGAGCTAGGGTCTCTAAGGTTGAGTTAAGGTTTCTTTTTATAGACAAAGGGTTGGGGTTTACCTTGTTTGAAAAGGGAAAGGATTTGTGTAATTATGAGAGATATTTTTAGTTAGTGTGTGATAAGGAAAGATCTTTTAATTAGGGAAGTGATTTGATTTTTATCTGATTTCTTCTCTTTTAGTTAGGGATATGATTTGGTTTTGATTAGGAAAGGGATCCATGGGATTTCTTTAATTTAGGAAGGGGATTTGACTTGATTTATGCATGTGTTTAATGTGTGATTTTTATTAATTTAGAATGTGAATGGGCGTGACTTAGAGTGGCTTGGGCGTGAGTTTGGTCCATTTTGGTGGGCTTGGGTGTTTGGTTTGGTGATGTGTGGGCTTGGTGTTTGGTTTGTGGGGGTTTGGGCTAAGGGTGTGTTTTAAAACGGAGGTCCAACAAGCAAACCCGAAGCATAAACAAACGAATTAATTCCAACAATATGTCAATTCTTGACTATTCCCTTCCGAAGTCCGTTTCCCGCGGCTTCCACAATTAAAGAGGTAGTGTCTCCATGTGAGACTCATCATCGGGACTTATATGCAAAAATGCAATGCCTACAATACCTACCCATGCTTTAAGTAAAACAAACAAAATTTTATTACTAAAATAAAAAGAAGACACAGGAAAGCTGTAAATAAACAAACAAGATACTCTCTTCTTAGTATTCTAGAGAAATTCCCCAGAAGAAAGTATGAAGAATTCCTTTCATTTAGGCTGCTATTTATAGGCTCCAAAACGGGTGCGTGTCGCGACACGTAAAGTCTTCTACATCGCGGTGCGTGCTACAGTAAATGGCGGTTGAATTATTATGTCGGTGTCGCGACGTGTGCTACAGTGATAACCTAATGATGACGCAAGTGATGATGCGTGTCGGCGGATGAATTATTGGCCCAGCGTCGCGACGCTTTGAGGGTTGGGCGTCGCGACGCGCGTGAAGTAAAATTCTCATTTTGCCTTTTTTCATCTGTTTTTTGCCGTTTTAGTCCCGATTTGATTCCAGTGAGTCCCGATATTTTATTTATCTACAAAATAAACACAAACACATCAAAACGTTCATAAAACTCGAGTAACTATACAAAATATTAAGTAAAAGGGGCGGTAAATATTGATATATTTTTCGCTCATCACACCCCCAAACCTAACATTTTGCTAGTCCTTAAGCAAAACAATAAAATATAATACAATAAACAACTTTAAAATAAAATTAAACTAAGCCACTTTCGTAGGGATCACGGTTTCATTTAGCGTATGCAACAAGCCTTTAAACCCCTAGGTGTCCCTATTGGACGAGTTATAGTCTCGTGATGGTTTACAGTGATAATACCTACAAACGTCAATGAAATGTAAAACCAGTCATACAAAACAAAATAAAAAGATAAACAAGTTATTGACTAAATAAGTGAAATTCTTATCCAAGTTAATATTTGTTTTCTTTCTTTCTAAATTACCAAATAAGTAAATTCTTCTATTATTTTTACCATTCTCCATATACACAACTAACAAGGTATTAATCAATTCATTGTGCCCACAATATTCATAAGTGTAGATGAAAAGATAGTAATATTTTTGTCCTAAAGTTATATCGTAATTCATAATTTTTTTGCAATGGATTTTTATGTATAATTTTTTTATATATAATATCTTCAATCCTTGTAGCCATCTTTGGGCCAGTGACTCCCAAACCAGTTGAATTTAAGGCACTAGGTGTTAAGACACCCCTACAGACTTAATTACTAGGATCTCAGATGTTAAAAGCTCTACCGTTGGACGCGAACAATCACTGCTTACTTAGGCAAGACGTCCGGTTATTAAGTAGAAACTTTATCATTAACTCAAGCTTTTACCGTTTGACGCGAACAATCACTGCTTACTGAGGCAAGATGTTTGGTTACTAAGTAAAAGCATGGTTAATTATTTATATACACATTTTCTTCTTTTTTTTTATTCCATTGCTTTTAAGTGCTTCTTCCAATAAACTAGAGCACTGAATATTATAAACTTTCACTTACAACCCATGTTCGTATGTTACCATGTATGTTGATAATACTTATCAAATGAGCATATAAAGTTCAAATTTAGTCAATATTATGGAATATTCATAAATTTAAATAATTCAAAAGGAAATAACCAAAAATTAACTAGTTACGAAATAGGCTGAGATACGTCTAAAGAGTAGAAACTCCTTACATAACTATCTCAAACACAATTCCATCTGATTAGTCAAGTTTAAAACATTAAAAAAAAATCAAAATTTTTATTTTTTTTTATATTTTTTTTTTAATAAAAACAAAGCAAAAACAACATAAAGAAAAATAAAAACAAAATATTAGTCAATTATTCCCTCCCCCAAACCTAATTGGACATTGTCGCCAATGTCTAAAAAGAAGAAGAAAAGTTTAGAAGACAATACCTGGTTAGCGTGGAATTGTAAATCTAAAAAGAAAACTAAATGTTAAGATCCAGATTTGTCCTACGCTTCTTACCACGATCATTATCAGACCAGTTCAACTTGGAAAGGATAGGGTCAATATTTGGTTCAAACGTCAAGAGTTGGTCAATTAAATTATTAGTTGTTCTGGCAGTGAAGATGATATCTTTTACGGGTTTTGAAAGGAACCCATTTCTTCTGCCATCTTCAAGAAACACAAAAAGAAAGTCAAAAAATCCATCAATATTAAACAGTCCAATTGGTTTCTGGTGTATGTTCAAGTTCACCCAAGATATTACTGTGAAAATTTCCTCCATCGTGCCCAAGCCACCTGGCAAAGCAATAAAAACATCAACATGATTCATCATTTCAACAAGTCATTCAGACATACCTTACACGATGTATTCCTCCTCGTTTGATTGTCCGATAAGATTTGCATCCACTAAAGGTTTTGGAATGATCCCCAAAGCTTGACTACCTCATTCTTGTATGGCCTTTGAAACGTAACCCATCAGTCCAAGATTGCCACCGCCATATACTAAGTACATATTCCTCTCAGCCAAGACTCTATCCAATTCTTTTGTTGCCTCAACAAATTTTGGAGTAGATCCAAAACTAATTCTGTAAAACACACATATATTCATCACTCGTCTTCTTGAAGTTGCTTCCATTTTTTCTTTACTCTCTTAAATTTAAATGTGTTGAAGATAGCAATGACGAGCTGAATTTATAGATCCTGAAAAAGGGTGAGTAATAATAGCACTGGTACCTGCCAAATGACAACTATTAGCTGAACAGTAAAATAAATCGTGAAAGTCAAAAAGTCTGGATCTTGTCAGCGAAAATAAAAGGGAATCAAAATAAAGCAAATCACAATAATAATGTAAAGAAAAAGAAATCAAAACAATAATATGTACATGTAGTAACGGTTTGAATGACCTCAATGGGTCAGGGACCAGTTTCCCATCCAATCTTCTTATAAATCCGCAAACAGGGTCTTTTAAAGTCAGATTCCTGAGACTCAATTGTTGTCTTTCTCTTCGAAACTATGTATGTAAATTGTGAATTGCGTGATAGACATATCTATTGGGATGCATTTCAAGAGTCAATGATATGTCATCTACAGACTCATTACTCATACCATCCATAATGAATTTTATTTTATCTTCGTGATTATTAGACACCATTCCTAAAGAACGACAATGAGTATTGCATGTACAGCGTGCACATTTATAACAAACACCTAATCGTTTAGCTCTTCTTTTCTTAGCATAGGTGTGGAAATGAAATAAAAGAGTCAGATGACTCACCTGCCAAGTGGACTCGTGCTTCAATTATCCAATGAATATCACTATGAATACTTTGGATCATGAGAAGTCTCATTCGTTCAATGTGTGCTTTATAGACTTTCATCAGTGAGTTTTGAGGGAGAGAAGGAAAATGCTTGTGAAGTTTTGCGAGAGTGTCTTATATCATGTATGCAATTTTTCCTACAAAAATTAAACACACAATATCTCAATATATACACAAATTTCATAGGGCCTCCCTACTAGCGCTAAGTTTAACGTCGTCAGCTAGACATGACTGTCCAAACGTTAGGCTGGATCTGCTAGTGTGAGATTCTCTTTTTGTTGCTCAAATGATTCTTCCCAATAGTGTTTGACACGTTGACTGTTGACCATGAATGTGTTGTTGTATCTCAACTACTCCAAAGGTTAATACTTGAGTAATCACAAATGGACATGACCACCATGATTTCAGTTTGCCAGGGAAAAGTTTCAACCTCGAGTTGTATAACAACACCTGTGCCTTTATTCTAGTTGTCAGCGCATTATTTTCTGATCATGCCACTTCTTGGTCTTTTATTTGTACATCTTGGAATTTTCATAAGCATAGAGGCGGAATTCATCTAATTCATTCAATTATAAGAGTCGTTTCTCCCCCGCTACTTGTAGATCAAAATTCAGCTTTGTCAGTGCCCAATACGCTTTATTCGAGCTCCATAGGCAAATGGCATGTTTTCCCAAACACTAGTCAGTATTGGTACATTCCAATGGGTGTCTTGAAAGCTGTCTGGTAGGCCCATAATGCATCATCCAATTTTCTGGACCAGTCCTTTCTCGTTGAACAAACGGTTCTCTCCAAGATTCTTTTGATTTCTCTGTTGGAAACTTCAACCTGACCACTTGACTTCAAATGGTAAGCAGTGGAAACTTTGTGAGTAACTCCATATTTGGCTAGGATTGCATCAAAGTACTTGTTGCAGAAGTATGTTCCACCATCACTGATGATTGCCTGAGGTGTTCCGAAGCGAGTGAAAATATTCTTTTTGAGGTATTTTAACACAATTTTGGAGTCATTTGATGGCAGTGTTGTTTCTTCTACCCATTTGGAGACGTAGTCTACTGAAACTAGAATGTACAAGTTTCCATATGATGAACAAATGGTCCCATGAAGTCAATCCCCCATACATCAAATATCTCCACTTCGAGAATGCTTTGAAGAGGTCATTCATTTCTCATCGAAATATTTCTCGTTCTCTGCCACCTGTCACATTGAAGAACAAAGAAATGAGCATCTTTAAACAGAGTGGGCCAGAACAAACCTGATTGCAGGACTTTGGCTGTTGTTTTGTCTCCACCGTATGGTGATGAATGACAATGTTGCATGACACTATTGATCTCTTCATGTGGTACACAACGATATATTAATTGATCAACATAATGTTTGAATAGGTACGGCTCATCCCAGACATAGTACTTGACTTCTTCGAAGAATTTCTTCCGTTACTGGTGTATCCATTCCAACGGCCATTTCCCCGATACTATATAGTTCACATAGTCAGCATACTATGGGACTTCTTGCTGCTTGATGACAAACAACTATTCATCTGGAAAAGTTTCATTAATTATCAGTTCATTGCTAGTTGTACCTCCATTTTTTAGCCTTGACAAGTGATCTGCCACTTGATTTTCTGTCCCCTTCCTGTCTCAGATCTCCAAGTCAAATTCTTACAGTAGAAGTACCCAACGTATCAATCTGGGCTTGGCATCTTTCTTTACGATCAGGTATGTGATTGTTGAATGATCTGTGTAGAAGCAAATAAGAGCGGAATTTGTCAAAAGCAAACACAAATATGAGCAACTCCTTTTTAGTTATTGTGTAGTTGAGTTGTGCTTCATTTAAAGTTCTGCTGGCGTAGTAAATGGTGTGAAAAATTTTCATCTTACGTTGTCCCAAAACTACACCTACTGCAAAATCACTGGCATCACACATCACTTCAAAAGGAATCGTCCAGTCTGGTACTACTATGATGATGGCAGAGATCGACTTCTGTTTCAAGATCTCGAAAGCATGGTGGCATTCTTGGGTGAAGTGGAATGACACATCTTTCTACGGTAGATTGCATAATAGTTTAGCAATCTTGGAGAAGTCTTTGATGATTCTCCGGTAAAATCATGCATGCCCAAGAAAACTTCGAATCCCTTTGACTAATGATTGTGGAGGTAGTTTCTTTATCGTCTCGATCTTTGCTTTATCTACCTCAATTCCTTTCTATGAGATCTGATGTCCCAGGATGATGCCTTCCTGCACCATGAAGTGGCATTTCTCCCAGTTTAGTACCAGATTTGTATCTTCACATCTTTATAACACTTTTTCCAGATTCTGCAAGTAGTGGTCAAATGAGTCTCTAAATACTGAGAAGTCATCCATGAAGACTTCCATGCTTTGTTCTATCATGTCTGAAAGAATGGCCATCATGCATCGTTGAAATATGGCATGAGCATTACATAGTCTAAATGGCATCCTTCGGAAAGTAAAAGTATCATACGGGCATGTGAATGTGGTTTTCTCCTAATCTTCTAGGGCGATGGCAATCTGATTATATCCCAAGTATCCATCTAGAAAGCAGTAGAAATCATGCCCCGCCAGTCTGTCTAGTATCTGGTCAATGAATGGTAGCGGGAAATGATCCTTACGTGTGACTTTGTTCAGCTTCATGTAGTCCATGCAAATTCTCCATCTAGTCACTGTTCTGGTCAGAATCAGCTCATTCTTTTCATTGGTAACTATATTCATTCCTCTCTTCTTTGGTATATACTACATAAGAATTACCGAAGAGCTGTCAGAGATGGGGTAGATTATATCTGCATCTAACTATTTGATGATTTCTTTCTTTACTAATTCCTTCATGATTAGATTCAGCTTTCGTTGATGCTTCACTGTGGCTTTGTACTCATCGTTCATTAGGATTTTGTGTATGCAAAATGATGGATTGAAAATATTGAATGTTACTTCTTGGTCATGCACCCTCATGGTTAGTTCACCTTTTTGTATATCAATAATGGTTAGTCAAGAATGGTCTCCCAAGGATGATGGGTACATCTTTGTCTTCATCCATGTTAAGGATAATGAAATTTACTGGTAAAATGAATTTATCCACTTTGACAAGTACATCTTCCACTATACCTCTCGGAAATATGAGTGATATATCGGCAAGTTGCAGAGTGACTAAGGTGGACTTTGCTTCTCCAAGCTGCAGTTTCCTGTAAATAGACAGATGCATCAAGTTAATAGTAGTACCTAAATCACATGAAGCCTTATCGAAATAATGTTTTCCCACGGTGCAAGGGATGGTGAAACTGTCAGGATCCTTCAACTTTGGGGGAAGCTTCCTCTGAATGATGGTGCTGTATTCTTCTGTCAGTGCTACAGTCTCGTAATCTCCTAATCTTTGCTTTCGTGACAGAATACCTTTCATGAATTTGAAATATTTGGGCATTTGCTCCAACGCTTCTACAAATAGAATGTCGATATACAACCTTTTGAAGATCTGCATGAATCGAGCAAATTGTTTGTCCAATTTATGTTTCTGGAGACGCTGTGGAAAAGGTAGAGGTGGAGTAAATCTTTCTCGATCATTTTCTTTTGCCTCTTTTTCCTCCATCTGTGGATATGCTTCATTGCTTTCTTTTGAAACTTCCTTAGTAGATGCCTTGACTCCAAAATCTTTGTTGATTTCAGTGCCGCTTTTCAAAGTGATGGCTTGGCATAGCTCATTCCCTCTGTTCCTTGGATTTGGTTCTGTGTTGCTAGGAATGGTACATTGCGGTCTGTAACTCTGAGCATTGGCTAGTTGTCCCAATTGATTTTCCAGTGCCTTTATAGAAGCTGCTTTGCTTTGATTTAATGCTGCTTGGGCTTGAAACATAGCATCAAATTTGGCTTCTTGCTTTTTCATCTAGGCAAGCACTTTTGCTATTCCTGGTTCTTTTTCATACTCCTGGCCTTTATCCTGTTGTTAGAATTCGGGTGGTGGATTGTTCCTTTGCCCTGAATTGTTTCTCCATGAGAAATTGGGATGATTCCTTCAACCTAGGTTGTAGGTATTGGATTTCGGATTGTTTCCCTGTTTGTTGAAGTTACTGACATAATTCACAGTCTCATCATATTGGTTGTAAGATTCTGCCTCTAGTGCTCCTCCATATGGTGAACTTGTGGATCCAGCATTAACCTGCATGCTAAGAGTTTCCAGGCATTTTCATATCTGATCCAGCTTGGCATTCACAGCTGTGTTGACCCATACTTCATGGATTCCTACTATTCGATGGATCATGCTCCTCTCTGTTGGCCACAAGGAATTGTTGTTAGCCATTTCTTAAATTAAGTCCCAAGCTTGATCTTCTCCTCTTTCCATTAAAGCTCCTCCAACAGCAGCATCAACTGTAGTTTTCATCAATCCAGAAAGCCCATTGTAGAAGGTTTGGACTTGTAGCCATTTTGCAATCTCATGGTGAGGATATTTTCGGAGCAATTCTTTATATCTTTCCCATGCTTCACATAGGGATTCTGAGTCATGTTGCACAAAGGATGTGATGTCGTTTCTCAATTTTGTTGTTCTGGCTGGGGGAAAGTATTTTGCAAGGAATTTGGTGGTAAGAGTGGTCCAAGTTGTGATGGAACCTGCTGGTAGTGAATGTAGCCAAGCATTAGCTCTATCTTTCAAAGAATATGGGAACACACACAGACGCATTGCTTCTTTTATCGGTCGGTTGTAATTGAATGTGCCACAAACTTCCAGGAGGTTATGGATGTAGGCATTAGGATCTACAGTTGTACTTCCCCCAAATTGAAATGATTGCTGTATCATTTGAATGCATGTTTTGATGTCACACACATTTGCAGGCAAATGTGGAAGTACTATGCATGATATGAAGCCGTCAACCACCAGAATTGTTCTGTCTCGAATGGGAATTGGTGGTGCTACCTCCAAAGGTTCAGGTTCTTGATTGTTCATATTGATTAGTGCTTCTTGATCTTCTCGACTTTCTCTTCTCAACTGTCTAATAGTTCTTTCAATTTATGGGTCAAGCGGACGGATTTCAAAGCTTTTGCTTCTTCTCATGTAGTGTCTGAGAACCTGAAACCCAAGAAAATAAATAATAAGTAAAAATAAATTAGACACAAGTAAAGTATCACACACGTAAATTAATAGTAAAAGATAAATAAGTCCCCAGCAACGGTGCCAAAAACTTGATCGATGAAATCACATACGTAACGCAAGCACACATATCGCTTAAGTAGTATAAAATGTATCGATCCCACGAGGACTTAATACCTATGCTATTATTTATGAAGCTAAATTTCTACACGTATCTAATTAAAGTTGATTGTTGTTTGGATGGTGATTTTTATCTAAAACAAACAAATAAATAAACTAAGATGGATTTCAAAAAGAATTAATGATATGAAAATGTCCAGGGTTGTGAATCCTACCGATATCTTTCTAAACATGAAAATGTCCATAACAAACAAATGAATAAACTAAGATGGATTATTTTATGCTCGTGTAATGTACTAGTTTATTAACCTGGAACACGAAATTATGCAAATGCCTCTTCCGATAGTCAGATGAAAACACCCAAAGTAACCTAATTAACTATACTCCTATGTTAATTAAGAAACTCTGAATTCATTAAGTTCAAGTTCCAATTATGGCTACCCACGCCCGACAGGTATATTCATATCATAGAAGGAACTCTCTAAGGTGAATGTGAGATTGTGAGCTATTAAGTCTACGGCTAAACCTAAAATCCCTTTTTCAAGTTTATTTTAAGTTTACCTAATCAATCTTATTAGTGGACAATTAACAAGAAGCATTAAGAACTAGACTCAATAAATAAACCAAAACATCACACAAGACATAAGAAAACTCAACTTATTAAATCATTGATATTGGTTTTCATCACAACCCTAGAAAACGTATTTAGTTACGACACATATCTAGGAATACTAAAGATATAAATAAATAAAATATCATACAACAAGTTGAAAATTAAAAAGTTTAAGTACAACAATGAAATAAAATATTGGGGTTTGGGGATCCATTTTTATTATTTCAAATCTAGATATCTTTCTTATTATAATATATAAATTTGTATTATTTTACCAACCGACAATATAGGCGGTATCCTGATAAGTCATATTTTATTTAATTCCAACCGACCATAAAGGCAGTCAGGTTAAAATTAATTTAATTAAGTCCAACCGACCATAAAGGCGGTATCCAATTAAATCAGATTTTAAGATAATTTATATATTATAAAATAAGAGAGATTAATCTAAATTATTATAATAAAAGTTTCACCTTTCACCCCAGCAAAAAGAAGTTACCTACTCATACTTTAAGTAAAACAAACAAAATTTTATTACTAAAATAAAATGAAAATACAAGAAAGGTGTAAATAAACAAACAAGATACTCTCTTCTTCTAGAGAAATTCCCTAGAAGAAAGTATGAAGAATTACTTTGATTTAGGCTGCTATTTATAGTCTCCAAAATATGTGCGTGTCGCGACACACAAAGTCTTCTGCGTCGCGACTCGTGCTACAGTAAATGGCGGCTGAATTATTGTGTCGGCGTCGCGACGCAGGCTTGATCGTCGTGACGCGTGCTACAGTGATGACGTAACGATGACGTAAGTGATGACGTTTTCGGCAGATGAATTATTGGCCGAGCATCGCGACGCGTTGAGGGTTGGGCGTCGCGACGCGCGTGAAGTAAAATACCCATTTTGCCCTTTTTCATCCGTTTTAGCCCCGATTTGATTCCAGTAACTCCCGATATTTTATTTATCTACAAAATAAATACAAACACATCAAAACGTTCATATAACTCGAGAAACTATACAAAATATTAAGTAAAGGGGCGGTAAATATTGATATATTTTCCGCTCATCATTGATCGAGACCAATGTTTCTTGCAATCTAAATGCAAACTATATGTTAAAATTTACAAATGCAATACTTACAAAAAGAAAAAAATAATAAACAAGTGAAAAAAATGACCAAAAAAAAGAAAGAAAAGAAATACAAAATAAAAAATAAAAATAAAAATAAAAGAAAAGAAAAAGATACAAGGATGTTAAATTATTATTATATTTATTAAATTATTTTTCCTCAGTAACGACGTCAAAAACTTGACACACTCACAAAGTGGTTTTTTACTCCTAAGTATAAGAGTGTCAAAATAATAAAATAACTCGGTAAGTTCGAGGTCGATCCATAGGGAATAGATTTAGTAAAATAAAATAATAATTTGAGTGAAAATAAAAGATTGAATTATTTGAAATGATTGATAATTTTTAAATTGGACTGCAACAATAAAATAAAATGCTCGGGCTAGGGGATCCACTTTTAATATTTCAAATTTAGAAATCTCATTTTTTTATAATATATAAATTATCATTATTACCCAGGTAATTTATTTCAGGAATTAATTATGTCAAAATATATAAAACCAGCCATAAATACGGTGATAATATTTGTTTATAACATGTCCAATTAGGTACTCAATTATGCCAAATAAATAAAAGCAACCTTATAGGCGGTAACAAAGTTTGTCAATAATTAATCCAGATTTAAATTAAATATTATTCTTTAGATTACAATTCAGATATTATAATCTAAGTGAGATTAATTTATATTCTCATATTAAAAGCTTCACCATTTACCCCACCATGATGAAATTAACTACTCATAATTTGAATAAAAACATGCATAATTTTATTACTAAAAGAAAAATAAATTACAACAAGGCTTAAAAAAATTAAAACATACAAGACACTCTCTTCCAAATTTTCAAGAGAATTATGAGAAGAAAATATGAAGAAAATGAGGTGTTGAGCACCTCTATTTATAGTATATGGTTCAGCACCCTCCATGTAAATTTATAAATTGTAAATTAAAATTACATGCAACACA
Source organism: Zanthoxylum bungeanum (assembly GCA_019454045.1). Taxonomy (NCBI): domain Eukaryota; kingdom Viridiplantae; phylum Streptophyta; class Magnoliopsida; order Sapindales; family Rutaceae; genus Zanthoxylum; species Zanthoxylum bungeanum. The sequence continues at coordinate 150,015 of SKCR01023752.1, read as the reverse complement.
CTTTAATTTTTTCATCAATTTCGGCCTTGAAAACTTCAGAACTAGAAAACTTGTAAACATCAAAGTCTTAGATATTTGAGTCTTCTTTCATCTGGAACTGGAATCGCCTCAATCTGATATCGAAGTAGAAAGTATGGCCAAAATACAAAAATTATGAAATATTAGAATTTCCGAAATTGTACACTGTTAGAACGCCATTTTAAGTTTCTGGCCTCCAAAATCCAAATGTCATATCCATTTTTCTAGTTATGCATTCAAAGTATTATTTCACCACATAAGAAATAAAAATCACAATAAAAATATATAAATCATAAATTTAATTATTATTTTACAAATGTGCTAAATTATAGGGATTAATGAAACTATAAGTATAAAATGATTATTTTTTCTTTATTAAATATACACTTTTTAGTGTCTATCAGAAAGAACACCCAAAAATAAGTTGTGTCACTCTTATCTTATGCATTTCCAAACCCACGTGATTTTTTTCACTTAAGCTATATTATATGATAATTAAACAAAACACAAAATATATAAATAAAATAAAGTTTAGGGAATTAGGTATACCTTTATGTTTTTACCACCAAATCAAATTTCAAAAACTTAATTTCTCGATGCAAAAAAGCTCAAGTGATTTACTAATCCAATCTTCAAGAGGCATCTGCATGTATGCCCTCTAATGGTGATCCACACAAATATTGAATCTATTTTATATAATATTATTACCTTGATGGATGCTAGTCTAAAGGTAATAGTCCTAGGGATTTAGGTTTCATGGTTTTATTTTCTAAACACAAGAGTAGAAATAAAACCTTAGAGTTTAGGCTTCTCATACATAAGTGTGAACCTTAGAGTTCTTAACCAAAGTAAGAAATATAGAGAATTTGGAAGAAATTCATGGGTACGAGTAGAGTGTAAAATACAACACATAAAGTGTTTTTATATAGGGGAAGGATTAGGTCTTTTGATAACTAATCATCTGACTTATTGGGAATGTAATATTGGCATATTAATGACAAATCAGATCCCTACCCTACTTGAAAAAACCTAAAATTAAAAAAAAAAAAAATTTGATTCAAAATTGAAAAATAGTTCAAGCGGTAAACCGGATCATTGGTTTGATAAAACTGCTAGCCGGTTTTCACAAAATCCAGTAACTAATTTCAATTTTATCTAAATCGATTTTTACACAAAATGTCTTGTCGTTTTTCCAAAACTAGTTTGGTAGTAGGGGTGTTCATAGGGTCGGGTCAACCCGCGAATCGACCCGCGCGGGTCTAAAAAAATTTTTGTAAATTTTCAACCTGATCCGACCCGACCCAAAATTGTCGGGTTGGGCAACGGGTTTGATACTAAAACCCGACCCGACCCGTTACTATCAAATTGGTAGTAACAGTGAAACCAACTTACTAATTTTTGGCTAAATCAGTTTTGCAAACCGATTAACTATTTTCTCTAAATGGTAAGCCGTTTTGATTGAACCAGTTTACTAAATCCATGAACCGATTTTAAACTCGAATCTCTCCATTTCTTGTGTGCAATAAATACCTAAATGATTCCAAGACATGTCAGAACATGTTTACATTATTTCTATTACACAATATAATTATAGACTAATATACTTATAATATGTGATCGATTAAGTCTATTCTCAAGTTGGCAATGGAGATACAAATTTATCTTCTAATAAATATACATCATGTAAATACTATTCTCCATAGATCATCAGTGATACCTAGTAATATATCATGACCCTCAAATGAGAACGAAAGTAAAAACATGTCTGTAGACGATTTCTATCCTTTCACCTTTACTAGATCCTGCCAAATGACATATAATATGGAATTTGTCAACCCTAATAGTGAAAGGTCTAAATATTGAACATAATCTTCATAATATTGCAACACGAGAATTCTAAAAACTGATCTTTTGGAATATGGTCATAGGTTTGCATTAACATATGTTATTCATAGTGGTGAATCATTTGTTGTGTCTCCCACAATCTTCACATACTTCACATGTAACATCATCACTCCTCTATTGGTAATCCTTAAAAGACGACTCAGGTCGCTGTCAAAATTACATTATTCACATGTAAGATTAATGAAGACCTCAAGGCTAATGATCATTCATATGTTGCCACCAAGAGCTTTCCATAGACACATTGGATAAATATTTACATATGCAAATTCTTATATAGGTCAATTCAGTGGAGTTGTTGCTCACACAAGCACCCATATGTTATATCAAGTAATCAAACCTTACTAATAGCTTATAAGAATAGCTACTTTATTTTAAGTAGGGGTAATAACCATCATGTTAGTTTATCCGGATTATCATTACCTTTATTATTGATAATCCTACGACTATGAATATTTATGAGTGAAAAGATCCCATATACAAAGCTCAGTTTGGTTCATATGTAAATCACTCCAATGAATTCATCAAATAAGATCTCCCTCATAGATATATGATCTAAACAGGTATATAATAAAGTGTACTAATAATTAGTTCTAATCTGATTGGATTTAGAGCATATTACTAGCAAGAGGTGCTGTTAATAGAAAGAGATGTTATGTATAAGTTTTTGCTTGTGTTGTTTCTTAAATGAAGCTATAATGTCATTAATATATTTCTCCCACAATTCAGTTGCTTCGATCTATACAGAAACTTTTGAAAGTGCAAAGATGTTATAAATTATAGATTATTGATAATATGAATTATAACAAGATATAGATTGTGAACAATAAAATTTACTATTCATGTTTTTTTTCCTTGTTCATGTGAACAGTAAAATATTCACTGTACACGTGAACAATGAGTTTTTTTTAAGGATTTAATATGTTTAAATATATTTTCATGTATGTGAAATCATAAGGTAATTGTGACTAATATTATAATTGAAGGCGCAAAAAAATGGTGAGAACTCATACCTTCAAAATTATTTGGCATAATTTTCCAAAGTCCAGTTTAAGTTGGACTAAGAATTGTGAATTGGATGGTCTAACTTTGTTTTTCTTCTAATTTAGTAATGGGTTCCTACGTGAATGCACCCTCATATCAGAACCTTTCTCTTTTTTCTTTAATTGTAATTAGAAATGAAGCTAGTAAGTTTTTCTATTGCTTTTTAGATTTTTGAAATCCATAATCAAAATATCTTGTTTAGAGTTTCCATTGGCTTTTATAACTTCACGTTTCCTTTTTGAATGGAGGTTTCATTCCTCAAATTGACATTTTTCCATTGTTGAACTTCATTAAGATGTATGTAGTACATTTATTATATGTCATGTTGAAATGTAAGATTAGATGTAATTACAACTGTTATTATGCATGTTAAACTAAGCTTGCATGTTTAGTTAAGTGGATTGCCATTAAAGGCTACTAACTTTGGATTATAGAGCGTGATCCCACATGCTTTAATGTGATAGTATAGAGGTTGGAGTACCTCCATTCTATACCCTGGTTAATTCATAGATTCTGGAATAGGCCCTTTCTGAAACAGGTTGACTAAGAAGTGAACTTACTTCAGAGTGATCTAATCTCGGAGTGACGTTACATCTCACTACTCCAAATTGATGAGCCAATGTCAGAGTTTATTCAGGGGTCCAGGGTTTTGAGGATCATTCTGACTTCTCTCGTATGTTACTACTGTATGTTTAATAGTACTATGACATGTGTCATGATTTTATTGGACATTTATCTGTCTAGCGCAATCCCACTAATGAAACTTACTGAGGAAGATTCATTAATAGAGCAACACATGCCCTATAAAGTAGAGCTGAAATCATGAACCTACAGCAACTCCTCCCATCAGATTGTTTATTTGAAAAAAATAGTTCTACTAGTGACACGTGTTGCGGCTCTTTGTTTAACGAACATTAACTACTTTTGGAGCAGTTTGTGAAATGTCTTTCAATTAATGAAAGACGTCCATGAAATGATTTCTGAAAAAAGGTACTACATGATTTACGATGGATTTCACCAAACTGTGACTATATAAAGAGTAAAGTACCTTCACTTTTCACTTTACGCCTCTTGTGTTTTCCTCTAATTAAGAAAAATCTTTCAACTCAAAAAGCTTTTATTCTTCAATAATGGTGGTGTATGAGCGAAACGGGGTTTACCGTTATGCCTATGATGCTCGGCGACCAAGATACTGTTGGGCTCGCAGCCCGTAGAGAGTACGGAGTAACCCGCGGGGGACTAAACCGAAGAATAAAGGAGTCGCCACCCAGCATGAACTGGAAAAATATTTAAGGCCGCACTCATCTATCGCAAGGGAAGACCTCAAACCGTTGGGTTCGAAATGGTCCCTTACTTATGCCAGTATAATGGACGGGTTCACACAATGGTATAGCCAAGTCTTATGCAGTTCATGTAAGATAATTCAAATAAACACAAGTTTGTACACCCATAAATATTAATAGAAATAATAAAAGCAATAACATAGTTTCAAAAGCATATTAAATAAGGAAATACGAGATGCGATAACGAAAATTATAATAAATAGTCAAAGCAGAAAATTGTCAATAAATAAATAGCAAACAAAAAGGGGTTAATCACGCATATATGAATATTTCCCGAGTGGCACGTGGAGTTGTATCCCAAGTACAGACCGCACTACCGTCCAGCGAGTAGAAACGGCAAACCTGCGAACCAGCGATCCTTTCGGCGACGGCCTAACGCACTTCTGAGAAAGTAACTTAAAAGGTAAGACCTGATGGCACCCTTACCATATTTATTTTTATATTTCCGGACACTGCATGTCGGTTTGGACGTGAAATACATCCAGCTAGGTATGCGAAGTCCTACATCAAAGACGGCCAAATTTCTGTTCACATTTTTTTTCTTTCTTTGGCATTTTATTATTTATTTTTTTGCCTATTTATCTTATTTTATTATTTCACCTTTATTTTGTTATTTATTTTTTTATCTATTTATCGTTATTTTATTATTTCACCTTTATTTTGTTAATTATCTTTTTGTCTATTTATCGTTATTTCATTATTTCGCCTTTATTTTGTTTATGTTGACGATTATCCGTCTATGCATGGTTATATTTTTATGTCTGCTTACATTACATTGATGATTATGTGTGTTATTTGTTGGGTCTCTAAGATCATTCCCAAGAACATATAAGCATGAAACATGTGAATACTCAAAGTTAAGTTTCGGAAATTATACTCACTTTGATCGGTTTCTTGGATGTGTTGATAACAAAACTTTTGCTCCTTTGGAAGTGCTCCAAGCTCCTCTTTGATTTGTATGTGAAGCTTCAAGCTTGAAGGGTGAATTCCAAACTCAATGGGAAAGGTTTCCCTAACACCTATGTATGATTCTTTAAGTGCTAGTTTTGGAAGAAAATTGCAACAAAATTCTTCCTTTGGTGCCTTGCTATTCTCGGCAATGAGAGAGTTGGAGAGGGAGAGTGCTTTTGTTTTTCAAATTTTGTGTATGTTTTATTTTCCAAAAACCAACCAAGTGTGTTGAGAGCAAAAATTCATTTAATGCTCTCAACCACCTCCATCACCAAAAAGTGACTTGACTCACATCACAAAAGTTGATGTGACTTCCATCACAAAAGTGACTAATGATGTGACTTGATGTGGGCCCCACTTGATTCAAAATCCCAGCGGGCCCGTAAACACATCCTGGGCTCGGGTTCGTTAATTCCAATTAACGAATTTTCCGTTGCGACTTAATTAAATCAAATTTAATTAAATAATAATGCCTCACAAAATTATTATTAAAGTCGCTCGTGAATTAATTCTAAATTAATTCGTTCGCCCGAATTAAAATCCAATTTCAATTCCGTTATGAAATCTAATTTCATTTATTATATCGAATATATTATTTTATCGATTAATTCTGAAATAATCGTGCTCTCTCTTCTAATGGAATTTTATCCCAGATAAAATCTTGCCGTAATTAATCCTAGATTAATTTTCTCTCTCTTCTAATTAATCCCAGATTAATTATGTTCGAGTCATACATCATCGGTGAATCTTCGGGAAGCGACCCATGAGATCCCTGGATATGTTGGCAATAAATCTGGTCATCAGACTATCCGAACATATGCGTACCCAGTACCACGTTCTTACTGATTTACGAGACATGGTTGGCTTCTAGCAAAGCGCCATGCGTACCCAATTCTCCAGAAATATTCTTTAAGGAATATATCATCTTTGTCAGGCGTAGTATACTTAGTATTGCGTATTGTGATCCAGTATCTAATGTCACATACAAGGCCTGAGACTGGAATAGTGTTTGCCCCGTACGAAGCATATATCGTATCACAAGCAACTAGTCTCTATAATCGGATAATCATGACCTTGTCATATTATCCCGATAGTTGTAACATAATAGAGAACCAGTTCTGTATCCATGCGTGATCATCATCCCAGAAGAGGCGATGCAAGTGAACCAGACTGAAGTGATACTTTCATCTTGACATCACACCCAATACACTACGATTCTCAATAAACCCAGAAGAGGCGTACATAGAACCTGTTAAAGTCCCGGACGACCAAAACCAAAGCGTATTGATTATCGCAAGTATTAGCGATGCAAGTCTTAGGTTAAGACCAAATACACCTACCCTGAATCGGATTCCCATAGACACATAGTCATACTACCAATGGGATTCCGAGGGGTCTATCCAGAGCGAAGCTGTTTCCGTACCATCGGTAAACACTACCTCCTATCACACTTGCATAAGTATCCAATACTTAAATATATGAGAACTATGATGTTACGCTTCCGTAACACGCACAAGTGCAATACTAGTCTATTCTGCATTATCGATGTCTAGTCTCGATAATACTATGACTATGGATATTTAATGATTAAACCTTTGTGGATTGATATCGTCTCATATCTTATTAATCTGGAACTAATCATATGGACTTTTATCATTTATATATTCAAGTAATCTAATTAAAAAAATGATAAAATAGCAATTTCCATTGTCACATAGTTAATTTGTACAAAAACCGCAATATCTTTTACAAATAGTGACGCTATGGGTCATAATTGTCCAACAATCTCCCACTTGGCCTGTAGCCAGTCACTCAAGTATCTAACACCTGAATTATGTACATGTCGCTCAAACTTTTGCTAAGGAATAGCTTTCATCAGCGGATCTGCAATGTTGTCATCTGATGCGACCTTCTCGATCTTCACATCACCACGATGTATGATCTCATGAATCAGATGGAAACGTCGAAGAACATGCTTGGATCGTTGATGAGACCACAATTCCTTAGCCTGCATTATAGCCCCGTTATTGTCACAATATAATGGGATGGGCTCAGCTGCTAACGGAACTACTCCTAATCCAATTAAGAATTTACGGATCCAAACTACCTCTTTTGCTGCTTCACCTGCAGCAATATATTCTGCTTCTGTTGTTGAATCGGCAACAGTCTCTTGCTTGGAAGATTTCTATCTTACTGCTCCGCTGTTCAAACAAAATATGTACCCATATTGTGAGTTACAGTCGTCTTTATCTGTTTGGAAACTTGCATCGGTATACCATGTTACCTCAAGTTCTCCATCTCCATAGATTAAGAAAGCATCCTTAGTTCGTCTAAGATACTTAAGGATGTTCTTAACCGCCATCTAGTGACCATCACCTGGATCGGCCTGATAGCGACTACACATGCTCAAAGCATACGAGACATCAGGTCGCGTACATATCATGGCATACATGATCGATCCGACTGCCGAAGCGAACGGGATCCGACTCATGTTGTTTCTCTTATCTTGAGTTTTAGGACACATGTCCTTAGATAGAGTGACACCATGTGACACTGGCAACAGTCCCCTCTTAGACTGTTCCATGTTGAATCTCTTCAACACTTTGTCAATGTACATGCTCTGGGAGAGTCCAAGCAGCTTTCTAGATCTATCCCGGTAGATCTTTATTCCTAGAATAAAGGCTGCTTCTCCCAAATCCTTCATGGAGAATTTTAATAAAAGTCAAGCTTTAACCGATTGTAGCATGGGAATGTCATTGCCAATAAGCAATACATCATCAACGTAAAGGACAATGAATGTTAGTGCGCTCCCACTAACCTTCTTATATACACAAGGATCATCCTAATTTTGAACGAAATCATATTCTTTTATGATCTCATCAAAACGTTGGTTCCAAGAACGCGATGCTTGCTTCAATCCATAAATGGATCGATTTAACTTACAAACTTTGTTTGCAAGTCTTGGTTCAACAAAACCATCAGGCTGTTGCATATAAACATCCTCCAAAAGGTTTCCGTTAAGGAAAATGGTTTTGACGTCCATTTGCCATATCTCGTAATCGAAATATGTAGCAATAGCAAGCATTATCCGAATGGATTTAATCTTGGCAACAGGCGAAAAAGTTTCATCGTAATCGACACCATGTCGTTTACGATACCATTTCGCTATAAGCCTAGCTTTGTACGTTTGTATGTTGCCATCCATGTCAGTCTTCTTCTTGAAGACCCATTTGCAACCAATAGGCTTTACGCCTTCTGGTGCATCAACCAGTGTCTAAACTTGGTTGGTGTACATGGAATCCATTTCGGATTTCATGGTATCTTGCCATAAACTGGAGTCGATACCTTGTATCGCTTCCTCATACGTAGCCGGTTCGTCTTCCTCAATAAGATTAATATCCACATGAGGTGAGATCAGAAACCCATACCTCTCAGGTTGTTTTCTGACTCTCTCCGACCTACGCGGTTCTTGTGTATTCGAAGATTGTGGTACAGTCTCATCCCTGATGAACTGTTCATGTTCCGTTAAGGATTATGTGCCAGGAACAGTATCACTCTAACTTTCATTGAATTCTACTTTCCTCCCACTTACCACTGTATTTAGGAATTCTTTTTCAAGGAAAACCGCATGTAGAGCAACAAATACTTTGTTCTCTTGTGGGTTGTAGAAGTAATACCCTTTGGTTTCCCTAGGATAACCTACAAATAGGCATTTATATGATTTGGGTTCAAGTTTGGTACCATCCAAACATTTAACGTATGCCCAGCAACCCCAAATCTTCATGAATGAGAAACCCGGTTTCTTTCCTGTCCATATCTCATACGGAGTCTATTGAACAGACTTTGACGGAACCTTATTCAAAATAAGTATTGCACTGTTTAATGCATATCCCCAGAAGGAAATAGGTAGCTCAGTGTGACTCATCATCGACCTTACCATGTCTAACAAAATTCGGTTTCTCCATTCGGACACACCGTTTAATTGAGGTGTTCTGGGAGGAGTCCACTGTGAAAGAATACCATATTATTTCAAGTAATCAAGAAACTCATTGCTCAAGAATTCTCCACCACGGTCCGACCGTAATGTTTTAATATTTTTTCCGGTCTGTTTTTCTATTTTGTGTCGAAACTCTTTGAATTTCTCAAAGGTTTCTGACTTGTGTCTCATAAGATACACATAACCATAACGCGATGCATCATCCGTAAAGGTTACGAAGTATTCATATCCACCTCTAGCCTGGCTAGACATGGGCCCACATGCGTCACTATGAACGAGGGCTAACAGTTCGGTGGCACGAGCACCTTTACCGCTAAAAGGTGTTTTAGGCATTTTGCTTAATAAACAAGATTCACAGACGTCATATGAAATTGGATCAAATCCGTCCAAGTACCTACTCTTCGAAAGTGTGGATATGGGAGTCTTATTAATATGTCCCAGACGACAATGCCACATCTAGGTTTCATCTTTGTTACTTAGTTTAAGCCTTTTGTTTGTTACATTATATGTTTGAGATTGATTTATATTCAAAATATAAAGACCATTATTCACATCAACACTGCATATCTCAATATCATTTTTATACATAAAACACCCAGTTTTTTCTAAAACCAAAAGTATAGCCACATTGGGCCAATAAAGATACAGATATAATATTCCTAGTCAAACTAGGTACATAATAACAATCTGAAAGATTAAGTACATGCCCCGAGGGCAGTTCTAAAATATAAGTCCCAACAGCCAAAATGGCGACTCTTGTCTCATTTCCAACTCGGAGGTCTATCTCTCCTGAGGCCAGTCTCCTGCTAATCCGCATATCATGCACATCAGTATATATATGAGTACCACAACTAGAATCAAAAATCCAATTTTTAAAACTAGAAGTAGACATGTTTATTTCTATAACAAATACACTTGAAGCCGGTGTCTTACCCGCTTTAATTTCCTTCATGTGCGTCTTGTACTCACGGGAGTCACGCTTTCGGTGACCCCGTTTGCCACACTGCAGGCATACATCTTGAGATTTATCCTTTGCCTTCCCAGCAGACTTTGACGATTTGGCCTTGCCTATCTTTTTCTTCTTCTTTAGACCTCCAGTTGCCTTGGGCCAAGCCATCGGAGACTGAGATGTTGAAGCGAAGTGCGCCTCGCGCTTTTTTCCCTTTAATAGCTCTTTTTCTGCTTCACGTAGCATTGTCATCAACTCTCCAAGAGTATAGTCTTGGTTCATCATATTTGTAGTTCATGATGAACCCGCTCCAGCTGTCAGGAAGAGACTACAAGATCAAATCTATAGAAGTCTCAGCCTCAAAGGTTATGCCTAGCTGACCCAGCTGTTCAATGTCAGCAATTATATGCGACACATAGTGCTCAACAGATGTACCCTCTGACATTTGAGAGCGAAAGAGCTTCTTCTACAATTCATACATTTGCATTCAAAGTTAGATCGATGAAGGTCCTTCAATTTTGCCATCATAATATAGGGATCCAATCCCTTATTTTGGCGACGAAATTGAGGGGTCTGTTGGTTTCTATTAAGGTCCCAAGATCATAAACAAAGCATGAAACATCTGCGAATACATATCAACGAAGTTGCAAAATACTCACATCGATCGGTTGAGCGACGCTTTGACGAACAAAACTCAAATTCTGCTCCCTCCAAGGTCACGGCAGTGATAGTTTGCAGCTCACTGGTTTGGCTCGGTTTTGGTCCTTCGTCAAGCTCCAAGCTTTGTCGAACGATTCCCGGCTCATGGGTGGACTTCCCTATCACCTTCGCATGTCTCTCGGAGTGCTAGCTCTCATGATTTTGCCACAAAATCAAGCACTTGCTTCCCTTCTTGCTCACGATTTTTGTAGAAAAACAGAACAAGAAAAGCCCTTGTTGGGCGAGAGAGAGAGAGAAGAACTGGCTTCCAATTCGTGAGTTAAGAGAGAGAGAAGAAAGTTGTGTATATTAGCTTATTTAATTTCCAAAATCAAATAATAAACATATACCAAAATTATGTAAAAGCTTTCTAAAAGTCAACTTACAAATTTTGGCTCCAAAAGCATTAAATGCTTTTTATCAACTCTCATCAAATCACATCAATCAATCAATCAATGGTCACATCACTCAAAGTGACATGATTTGACGCTTGATGTGACGCTAGATGCGACTAGCGATTTGACGCTTGATTTGACTTACGTGCCGCACTCGAATTCGAAATGCGAATGCGCTCGCAAATAATCTCAGGCTCAGGTTCGCTAATTCCAAATTAACGAATTTTCCGTTGCGACGCAATTAAATGATTACGCCTAGCGAAGTCACTATTCACGTCGCTAACGAATTAATTCTAAATTAATTCGTTCGTCCGAATTAAAATCTAATTTCAATTCCGCGTCGAAATCCAATTTCATTTAATATATCAAATATATTAATTAATCGATTAATTCCAAATTAATCGTTATCTCTCTTTTATTGATATTTTATCCCAGATAAAATATCTCCACAATTAATCCCAGATTAATTTTCTCTCTCTTATAATTAATCCCATATTAATTTAGAGTGCGAGTCATACGTCATCAGTGAATCTTTGGGAAGCGACCCATGAGATCCCCGGATATGTTGGCAGTAAATTCGGTCGTCGGACTATCCGAACACGTAAGTACCTCATACTACGTTTATACCGATTTACAAGACAAGGTTGGCTTCTAGCAAAGCGCCATGCCTACCCAATTCTCCAGAAATATCCTTACAGGAATAAAGAATCTATATTAGGCGTAGTATACGAAGTATTGCGTATTTCTGTCCAGTATCGGATGATCACGTGCTAGGCCTGGGGCTGGAATTGTGTCTGCCCCGTACGAAGCACACGTCGGATGTCTGGTAACTAGTCTCTATAATCGGATAAACATGACCTTGTCATTTTATCCCGATGACTGCAGTACTTAAGAGTACTAGTACCGTATCCTACGTGACCATCATCTCCATATGACTAGAGTGACACTTCCGTCTTGACATCACACCCAACATACTACGATTCTCAATATACCCAGCATAGGCGTACACAGAACCTGTTAAAGCCCTGGACGATCGCAACCAAAGTATATTGATTATCGCAAGTATTAGCGGTGCAAGTCTCAGGTTAAGACCAAATACACCAACCTTGATTTCGGACTTCCATAGACACATAGTCATAATACCAATGAAATTCTGAGGAGGTCTATCCAGAGTGAAGCTGTTTCCCGTACCATCGGTAAAACACAACCTCATATTACACTTGCATGAGTATCCTATACCCAAATATATGAGAACTATGTCGTTGTGCCCTCACAACGCGCACAATTGTAATACTAGTCTTTTACGTATTTATCGATGTCCAATCTCGATAATACTCTAACTAGGGATATTTAATGATTTATCCTTCGTGGACTGATACTGTCTCATATCATTCTCAATCTAGGAACAAATCATAGGGACCTCCTATCATTTATATATCTTGGTGATCTAATCACAAATGATAAGAGTGCAATCTCATTTGTCACATAGTTAATTTGTACAACAACACCGTGATATGTACAAATAGTGACGCTATGGGTCATAATTGTCCAACAATCTCCCACTTGGCCTATAGCCAGTCACTCGAGTGTCTTACACCCGAACTATGTACGGTTGGCTCAAACTGCTGAGAAATGCTTTCGTCAGCGGATTTGCATGATTATCATCTGATGCGATTTATTCGATCATCACATCGCCACGATGTATGATCCGAACGAATCAGATGAATAGTCGAAGTATGTATCTGGATCGTTGATGAGACCATTAATTCTTTAGCCTGTGCTGACGCCTAGCTCAGCTGCTAACAGAACTATATCTAATCTAATTAGATTTATTATCGACCCAGAAGGCCTCTATTGCTGCCTCAGCTGCAGCAATAACCCGCATTTGTTGTTTATACGATAACAATATCTTGCTTGGAAGATTTCCAGCTCACTGTTCCATTATTCAAACTTTGTAGTACCGTTTGTGACTTATAGTCATTTTATCGGTTTAGGAAACTTGCAGTAGTGATCCCAGTCACTTCAAGTTCTCCATCTCCATAGACTAAGACAGCATCCTTAGTTCTCTAAGATACTATCGAATGTTCTTAACATCAATCCAGTGAATATCACTTGGATTGGCCTGTTTGTGAATCCATATGCTCAAAGCGTATGAGACACCAGGTCGTGTACACTTTTCAATGTACGATTTCTCGGAGAGTTTTCTCGAAAGCCAAGCTTTCACCGATTATTATTATGGGAATATCATTTCCAAGAAATGACATATTATCATTATTTATAGGACAGTCATTGTCAGTGCGCTCCCACTAACCTCCTTATATACACAAGAATCATTTTCGTTTTGAATTAAATCATACTCCATTATGATTACATCAAAACGATAATTCCAAGAACCTAATGCTTGCTTCAATCCAAACATGGATCGAATGACCTGCAAACCTTGTTTGCTTGTTATGGTGCGACAAAACCGACAGGATATTGTAAACATCCTCCTAAAGGTTTCCTTTTCAGGAAAGTGATTTTCCCATTCAGATGACATATTTCATAAATGAAACATGCAGCGTTCGCAAGCATTATCCAAATGGATTTACCGTGGCAACAGGTAAAAGGTTGAATCGTAATCAACATAATGTTGATAACGATACCTTTCCGCTAAAAGCCTAGCTTAGTACGTTGGTATGTTGCCTTCCATGTATGTCTTCCTTGAAGACTAATAAGTACCAATAGGCACAATGCCATGCGGTACATCAACTAGTATCCAAACTTGTTGATATACATGGAATCCAATTCGGATATAATGGCACTTTGCCATAATAGGGAGTCGATACCTTGTATCACTTCCTCATACGTAGTCAGTTGGTATACCTCAATAAGATTGACATCCTTATGAGGTGAGATCAGAAACCCATACCCCAGGTTATTTTCTGACTCTCTCCAACATACGCGGTTCTTGTGTATTCAAAAATTAATGGTAATAGTTTCATCTTTGATGAACTATTTGTGTTCCATTAAAGATCGGTGCCTTGAATAGTAGTACTCCGATTTTCATCGAGTTTTACTATCCTCCCATTTACCACTGCATATTGGTATTCCTCTTAGGAAAACCGCATGGTGAGCAACAATTACATTGTTCTCTAGTGAGATGTATAAGTACAATACTTATGGTATCCCTAGGATTACCTACAATTGGCACTTATCCAATTTGGGTTTTAGTTTGGTATCATCCAAACGTATGCCTAGCATACCCAAATCATCAGGAATGAGAAACCCGGTTTCTTTCCCGTTCATATCTAATATGATATCTGTCAAACAGATTTTAATGGAACCTTATTCTAAATAACTTCTTGCACTGTTTAATACTTATCCGTTGAAGGAAATGGTAGCTCATAACAACTCATGATTAACCTTATCATGTCCAAAATTCGGTTTATCCGTTCGGACACACCGTCAAACTGACGTGTTCCGGGAGGAGTCCTCATTGAAAGAATACTATACTCTTTCAATTATATTAGAAACTTATTGCTTAAGTATTTTCCATTACGGTCTTACCTTGACGGTATAATACTATAGCCGATCTGTTTGTCTATTTCCGTGTCGAAACTTAAAAGTTTCCGATTTGTGTTTCAAAAGAAACACATAACCATAACGTGATGCCACATCTATAAAGGTCACGAAATATCCATATTCATCTCTAGCCTAGCTAGACATGGGCCCACTTGCTTCACTATGAACTAGGGCTAACAGATCGGTGGCACTTACACTTTTACCAAGTAAAGGTGTTCTAGGCACTTTGCCCAATAAACTAGATTCGTAGACTTTATTTGATTGGAATCAAATCAGTCCTAGTACCCACTCTTCAAAAGTGTGGATATACAAGTCTTGTTTAATTGTGTCCCAGACAACAATGCCACAATTAGTTTCATCTGATCAAATCAGTTTGAGCTGTTTGTTTGTCATGTTATACGTTTGAGATTTATTTATATTCAAAATATAAATTATGTTATTCACATCTAATGTGTTTATCTTAATATCATCTTTATATAATGAAACACTTTAGTGTTCTAGAATATAAAGGTTCACCCGCAGTGGGTTAAACACTGATATAGAGATAATGTTTCTAGTCAAACTAGTTACATTATAACAGTTCCCTAATTTAAGTACACACCCGAGGGTAGTTCCTAAAGTTAGGTATCTACGGTTAAAACAGCGACTTTCGTCCCGTTTCCAATTCGCAGATGAATCTCAATTGATGTCATTATCCTGCTCATAGCAGATTATGAACATCAGTATATATTTATGTACCACACTAAGTATTTAAAATCTAATTTTAATTCTAGTAGTGAACATAATGTTGACAAACATATTTGAAGTCAGAGCCTTGCTCGTTCTTCAATTCCTTCATGTCTGCTTTGTCCAAACGGTAGTCACGCTTCCGCGATCCCATTTGCCACATTTATCAGACATTTTGGGATATGTCATTTATCTTCCTAGAAGATTATAATGATTTTGTCTTTGCCCTTTTCATATCCCAGAAGCCTTTGGCCAAGCCTTGGCCTTCTAGAATATCGAAATAAGGTGCGACTAGCGCTACTTGCCTAATTGCAAACTTTAACTTTATCTCCTTGAGAATAGTCATTTAATTCTCCAAGAATTGTTTATTGCAATTTAGTATTTCTAAAATCTAAGTATAGATTTATGAAGATCCTTCAATTTATTTATCATACTTTAAGGATCTAATCCTTAGTTCTGATTCAGAAATTAAGGAGTCTACTGCGACAAGCTTAATGGATTAAGCACTAAAGTTGTCATCACATGAATCTTCCAAAGATCATGCTCTACTGTTTGCTTAACTCCGGGCTTAGGCCTAATATGTTATTTTATCAAATAAAGTAACTTATTAGTTTGCAGGACCATCCTGAAATATTATTCCCAATTTGAAAATCAAACCATTTAAATACATTTTCTCTAGGATTATGTTTTAAATGTCAATCTTTCATTTCTATCTTGATTTTAATAGTCCAACTATTTAATCAACGATTTAGGTACTATTTATTATAATGATTACAATAGTCCAACTATTTAATCAACTATAATTTAATAGATTAAAATCAATTATATTGAAACTATAATCCAATTATAAAATCAACTATAAATGAATAGTTTGAATATAGTCCAACTATTTATCAAAACAACAATTTAAATATTAGTCCAACTAACATTTAATTGAAATGACGAATGATATTTGTTTGAGCGCGTATGGCAAGTAATTAAACGAATATTGCAAATTTAATTCTTACCTCCCACTATTTTTCGGCGAGCCTCTAACCCTCTGTCGAGTACTCGGGAAACCGTGTTTCCTAGTGGACTAGGATCCCGTTAAATATCACAAAATCTTGACTTTGGCAAACAAATTGTATGATAATTAACTAGGTAGATCTCTAAGATCGATTGGATCCAATCCAATTCCTAGATCCGGTTGGGGGACATCCAAGTCCGAAACATATATCTTATATATGCCAATACATCCAATGTATTACCTAACTTTTTTCCTCTGAATCAACTAAGCATTGGCTTTGGCACAACAAACTTAGTGATCCCAGTTAAGCGCGACCCATTGACCATGGAAAGCTTCGTAATCAATGTTGATGGACAAGAAGTGGTCTTGACTTTGGCCAACAAACCACAATTTGAACATGACACCAATATGGAACAAAGCTTTCGTGATTCAAACACATCCTCGACGGACAAAGGCCTTGACTTTGGCCAACAAGCCAATGCCAGTCTCGGATCTTGAGTGAGAATCACTCAATGGAAGAAAAAACGCTTAATATTTTGCGAGGGTTTTTTGAGTGCAAATTGGCAACCAATTTATTATCTTTGTTAAGGTCTCATCATCATACACCCTTAAACATGCATTCTAAACACATAATAAAGCGCATATGATAAAAAAATAATGATATGCGGATGGATATTTTACACAATGATCCTAGATCAAATCTCTCCATTTCTCTCTCCCGCTAGCACATGTATTTACTTCTACCCGTTACACTACACTTCTAAAGAAACCTCATTTACATTGAGGGGAATAGGTGAGAAGAGAATACAAAGAATATGGAGGTGATAAGGCTGGACACGTAGGTCTAATTAATAAATCAAATTTATTACAACAATTTCTAAAATTGTCCCACCCTTCTAATATCCATCCGATATACATTATTCATGCATCGCAACCATGTATTCACACAAGCATGTTATCAATCAAGCTAATCAAATTAATTAATCTGATAATTAGTGACCATCCAATGTTCAAACAACGATTTGATTTTGTTCGAGTCAAACTCGTTTTTGCGAATAAGTACTCAAAGTACGAATTCTCGAATTAAATTAAACTACATAATTAAATCCAATTCAATTTGTATTTAATACTAATTCGCTATTTAATTCCAAATTAAATACTACACTTTATTAATAAACCCTTTTACGACTTAAATTCCAAATTTAATCGTTACGGGTCTCAAAGCCCGTTTAACGTCCAACGTCAATTTAATTAAAGTCCAATGAGCTTTAATTAATTTCTTAAGGCGTGGACTTTTGGTCAACTCGGGTCGAATCCAATAACCAAAGTCCAATCCGGGAGTTACCCCATAAGCCCAGAAATCAATTTAGGCCCATTAGGCCCAATTAAACTTTAAAGGTCCATTAGTCACATTTGGGCTTTATGGATGCGGTTTTGGGCCCAATTGGATCCAATCCATTTGGCCTAAACCTAACTTGGTACAACCAAGCCCAATAAGCCCAATAACAACTTTAAAAGCCCAATTTAAAAAATAGGCCCAAATAATTAAATTACAAAAAATCCAATTTCCCAATTTAATTACTTAAAGTGCATTTAATAATTAATTAACTAAATCAATATTTCCAAAACACCAAATTAGCCTAATTAATCATGTTTATCATCAACAAAACATGTCCAACACATTTCATCAAAATCAAACCCAATTACATGTTATAAGCTCTCGGCAATGGAGGGGATTTTGTGTCTGATTCGGTTTCAATCCAATTAAATCGACAATCGACATTAAATCAACATCCTCAATCGTTTCAAGTCATCTAATGATCAACGAAACAAAAAATCACCAAGACACTTAGGGCTATAAATCTCGGCTTTTAGGGTTTATTATGCCAAATTACAAATCCAATCCAATTGAATCAAATTCAACATTAAATAAACATTCCATAATGATTTCCAATACATCTAATGAATCAAAAAATCAAAATTCCAAGACATTTAGGATCATCAACCATTCGGCCAACACATCCAATTTTGGGGAAAATTGTTCCAAATAAATTTTCTTGAAATTGATCAAATCAAACTTCAATTAAACATGTATTAAGCATACTCAAACATCTAATTCATCCAAATCATGCTAAAAAACATTTAACCCAATTTTAAGCCCCAAATCAAATTTCATGCTCAAACTTGCTCTAGATGCCATTGTTGGTTTCTATTAAGGTCCCAAGATCATAAACAAGCATGAAACATGGGTGAATACATATCAACGAAGTTGCGGAATACTCACATCCATCGGTTGAGCGACGCTTTGATGAACAAATCTCAAATTCTGCTCCCTCCAAGGTCACGGCAGTGACAGTTTGCAGCTCATTGGTTTGGCTTGGTTTTGGTCCTTCGTCAAGCTCTAAACTTTTTCGAACGATTCCCGGCTCATGGGTGGACTTCCCTATCACCTTCGCATGTCTCTCGGAGTGCTAGCTCTCATGATTTTACCACAAAATCAAGCACTTGCTTCCCTTCTTGCTCACGATTTTTGCATAAAAACATAACAAGAAAAGCCCTTATTGGGCGAGAGAGAGAGAGAAGAATTGACTTCCAATTCGTGAGTTAAGAGAGAGAGAAGAAAGTTGTGTATATTAGCTTATTTAATTTCCAAAATCAAATAATAAACATATACCAATATTATGTAAAAGCTTTCTAAAAGTCAACTTACAAATTTTGGATCCAAAAGCATTAAATGCTTTCTATCAACTCTCATCAAATCACATCAATCAATCAATCAATGGTCACATCACTCAAAGTGACATGATTTGACGCTTGATGTGATGCTAGATGCGACTAGCGATTTGACGCTTGATTTGACTTGCGTACCGCACTCGAATTCGAAATGCGAATGCGCTCGCAAATAATCTCGGGCTCGGGTTCGCTAATTCCAAATTAATGAATTTTTCATTGCGACGCAATTAAATGATTACGCCTAGCGAAGTCACTATTCACGTCGCTAACGAATTAATTCTAAATTAATTCGTTCATCCGAATTAAAATCTAATTTCAATTCTGCATCGAAATCCAATTTCATTTAATATATCAAATATATTAATTAATCGATTAATTCCAAATTAATCGTTATCTCTCTTTTATTGATATTTTATCCCAGATAAAATATCTCCACAATTAATCCCAGATTAATTTTCTCTCTCTTCTAATTAATCCCATATTAATTTAGAGTGCGAGTCATACGTCATCGGTGAATCTTTGGGAAGCGACCCATGAGATCCCCGGATATGTTGGCAGTAAATTCGATCGTCGGACTATCGGAACACGTAAGTACCTCGTATTACGTTTATACCGAATTACAAGACAAGGTTGGCTTCTAGCAAAGCGCCATGCCTACCCAATTCTCCAGAAATATCCTTACAGGAATATATTATCTATATCAGGCGTAGTATACGAAGTATTGCGTATTTCTGTCCAGTATCGGATGATCACGTGCTAGGCCTGGGGCTGGAATTGTGTCTGCCCCGTACGAAGCACATGTCGGATGTCTGGTAACTAGTCTCTATAATCGGATAAACATGACCTTGTCATTTTATCCCGATGACTGCAGTACTTAAGAGTACTATTACCGTATCCTACGTGACCATCATCTCCATATGATTGGAGTGACACTTCCGTCTTGACATCACACCCAACACACTACGATTCGTAATATACCCAGCATAGGCGTACACAGAACCTGTTAAAGCCCTGGACGATCGCAACCAAAGTATATTGATTGTCGCAAGTATTAGCGGTGCAAGTCTCAAGTTAAGACCAAATACACCTACCCTAATTTCGGACTTCCATAGACACATAGTCATACTACCAATTGAATTCCGATGGGGTCTATCCAGAGCGAAACTGTTTCCCGTACCATCGGTAAAACACAACCTCCTATTACACTTGCATGAGTATCTTATACCCAAATATATGAGAACTATGTCGTTGTGCCCTCACAACGCGCACAAGTGTAATACTAGTCTTTTACGTATTTATCGATGTCCAATCTCGATAATACTCTGACTAGGGATATTTAATGATTTATCCTTCATGGACTGATACTGTCTCATATCATTCTCAATCCAGGAAAAAATCATAGGGACCTCCTATCATTTATCTATCTTGGTGATCTAATCACAAATGATAAGAGTGCAATCTCATTTGTCACATAGTTAATTTGTACAATAACACCGTGATTTGTACAAATATTGACGATATGGGTCAGAATTGTCCAACAGGGTCATCGCAGCGAGCATGACGAATTGAGCAGTTGAGTTGTCATCGCTATGAGTCTTCCAAAGCTCAAGCTCAAGCGGTTACTCATTTCCGGGCTTAAGCCCGAAAGGTCTCTCTATTGTATAGAGCATCATCTCAACCCCCAGGACAATCATGAGGTTCATATCCCAGTCAGGAAATTTCGCGCCATTAAAGACATTTCGCCCATGATTATGTCTCTAACCTCGATCTTTCCAGTCATCTTAATTGCAATAGTCAAACTATTCAATTAACGATATTTGGGTACAGTCCAACTGTTACAAGAAAAATAATAAAATATTAGTCCAACTAATAAATATATAATTGACGAAATAATTTGAAAGTGCGTATTTGACAAGAATTTGAACGAAATTGCAAATTCAATACTAGCCTCCCACTATTTTTCGGCGAGCCTCTAACCCTCTGTTGAGTACTCGGGAAACCTAGTTTCCTAGTGGGCTAGGATCCCGTTAAATAACACACAACCTTGACTTTGGCCAACAAGCTGTATGATATTTAACTAGGTAGATCTCTAAGATCAATTGGATCTCATCCAATTCCTAGATCCGGTAGGTGGACCTCCAAGTCTGAAACATATATACAATATATATGCCAATATATCCAATATATTTTCCTAACCTTTTCCTCTGAATCAACTAAGCCTTGGCTTTGGCTCAACAAGCTTAATGATTCCAGTTAAGCGGAACCCATTGACTTTAGAAAGCTTCGTAATCGATGTCGATGAACAAGAAGTGATCTTGACTTTGGCCAACAAATCACAACTTGGCCTTGCGATATGGAACAAAGCCTTCATGATTCAAACACATCCGCGATGGACAAAGGTATTGACTTTGGCCAACAAACTAATGCCAATCTTGGATCTTGAGAATGAATCACTCAATGGAAGGAAAATATTTAATATTTGTTGAGGATTTTTCGCGTAATTGACAACCAATTAATTCTCTTTGATTAGATCTCATCATACACCCTTAAACATGCATTCTGAAAGCATAATAAGGCGCGATAAATAAATTAATAATGATATGCGGATGGATATCTCACAAATTGTTCCTAGAACAAATCACTCACTTTCCTCTCCCCGGCTACCACTATTCTAACTTCTACCCAATTACATAATACAATAAAGAAACCTCATTACATTGAGGGGAATTGGTGAGAAGAGAATTACAAAGAATCGAGAGATGAAGGCTGGACACGCAAGTCCAATTTAATAAATTCTAAATTTATTACAACAATTTCCAAAATTGCCTTCACACATCTAATATCCATCCAATATACATTATTCATACAATACATCCATGTATTCACACAAAGCTTGTTATTCAATCAATCTAATCCAATTAATTAATCTTTTGAATTAAGTGATCATCCAATGTTCAAACAACGACTTGATTTGCGCGAGTCCAACTCGTTTAAGAGTAAGTACTCAAAGTACGAATTCTTGAATTATATCGAACTACAATTTTAAATCCAATTTAATTTGTATTGAATAGTAATTCTTTATTTAATTCCAAATTAAATAATTACACTTACCCAATTAACATCCAATGTCAATTTAATTAAAGTCCAATGGGCTTTCAATTAATTTCTTAAGGCATGGACTTTGGCAACCAAAGCCCAATAAGGAATCACCATTTGCCACAAAATTAATTTTGGCCCATTAGGCCCAATTAAATTTTAAAAGGCCCATTTATTATATTTGGACTTAATAGAATGGTTTAGGCCCAATTTGGATCCAATCCAATTGTCCTAAACCAACTTGGCCCAACCAAGCCCATTAGGCCCAAATACAACAATTTTAGCCCAATTCCAAATTAAGCCTAACTAATTAAATTTCAAATATCACAATTTATTTAATTCAAGTGTATAGCCATAATTAATTATTCAAATTAACATTTCCAAAATACCAAATTACATAATTAATCATGTTTTATTATTTTCAATACATGTCCAAAATTATTGAAACAAAATCAAGTCATTAAAATGCTCTAATGCTCACGGCAATAATGGATTTTTTCCATTAATTTTGATTTCAATCCAATTAAATCACAAATCAATTTATCCATTCATTTTAAACTCATCTAATGGTCTAAAAATTAAAATCACCATGAGCTACAAGGGTCTTTCACATTCGGCCAAGCCAACATTTTTGGGGAAAATTAATCCAATTAATTTTTCATAAAATTGATCATTCATAACTTTAAGTTAACATTATCTAAGCATACTCAAACAAACAATTTGATTAAATCATGCTCAAATCAAAAATACCCAAATTCAAGATTAAGAACCCTAATTCGATTTCATGCTTAAATAGGCTCATGATACCATTTTCGGGTCTCTAAGATCATTCCCAAGAACATATAAGCATGAAACATGTGAATACTCAAAGTTAAGTTGCGGAAATTATACTCACTTTGATCGGTTTCTTGGATGTGTTGATAACAAAATTTTTTCTCCTTTAGAAGTGCTCAAAGCTCCTCTTTGATTTGTATGTGAAGCTCCAAGCTTGAAGGGTGAATTCCAAACTCAATGGGAAAGGTTTCCCTAACACCTATGTATGATTCTTTAAGTGCTAGCATTGGAAGAAAATTGCAACCAAATTCTTCCTTTGGTGCCTTGCTATTCTCGGCAATGAGAGAGTTGGAGAGGGAAAGTGCTTTTGTTTTTCAAATTTTGTGTATGTTATGATTTTCCAAAAACCAACCAAGTGTGTTGAGAGCAAAAATTCATTTAATGCTCTCAACCACCTCCATTACCAAAAAGTGACTTGACTCACATCAGAAAAGTTGATGTGACTTCCATCACAAAAGTTACTAATGATGTGACTTGATGAGGGCCCCACTTGATTCAAAATTCGAGTGGACCCGCAAACACATCCCGGGATCGGGTTTGTTAATTCTGAATTAACAAATTTTCCATTGCGACTTAATTAAATCAAATTTAATTAAATAATAATGCCTCGCAAAATTATTATTAAAGTCGCTCTTGAATTAATTCCAAATTAATTCCTTCGCCCGAATTAAAATCCAATTTCAATTCCGTTATGAAATCTAATTTCATTTAATATATCGAATAAATTATTTTATCGATTAATTCTGAAATAATCGTGCTCTCTCTTCTAATGGAATTTTATCCCAGATAAAATCTTACCGTAATTAATCCTAGATTAATTTTCTCTCCCTTCTAATTAATCCCAGATTAATTATGTTCGAGTCATACGTCATTGGTGAATCTTCGGGAAGTGACCCATGAGATCCCTGGATATGTTGGCAGTAACTCCGGTCGTCGGACTATCCGAACACGTGCGTACCCAATACCATGTTCTTACCGATTTAAAAGACATGGTTGGCTTCTAGCAAAGCGCCATGCCTACCCAATTCTCCAGAAATATTCTTTAAGGAATATATAATCTTTGTCAGGCATAGTATACTTAGTATTACGTATTGCGATCCAGTATTTGATGTCACATTCAAGGCCTGGGGCTGGAATAGTGTCTGCCTCGTACGAAGCATATATCGGATCACAAACAACTAGTCTCTAAAATCAGATAATCATGACCTTGTCATATTATCCCGATAGTTGCAACATAATAGAGAACCAGTTCTGTATCCCTGCGTGATCATCATCTCCATATGACTGAAGTGATACTTCCATCTTGACATCACACCCAATACAGTACGATTCTCAATAAACCCAGAAGAGGCGTACATAGAACCTGTTAAAGTCCCGGACGACCAAAACCAAAGCGTATTGATTGTCGCAAATATTACCGATGCAAGTCTCAGGTTAAGACCAAATACACCTACCCTGAATCGGATTCCCATAGACACATAGTCATTCTACCAATGGGATTACGATGGGTCTATCTAGAGCGAAGCTGTTTCCGTACCATCGGTAAACACAACCTCCTATCACACTTGCATAAGTATCAATACTTAAATATATGAGAACTATGTTGTTACGCTTCTGTAACACGCACAAGTGCAATACTAGTCTATTCCGCATTATCGATGTCTAGTCTCGATAATACTACGACTAGGGATATTTAATGATTAAACCTTTGTGGATTGATATCATCTCATATCTTATTAATCTGGAACTAATCATAAGGACTTTTATCGTTTATATATTCAAGTAATCTAATTACAAAATGATAAAATAGCAATTTACATTGTCACATAGTTAATTTTTACAAAAACTACAATGTTATTTACAAATAGGGACGCTATGGGTCATAATTGTCCAACATTATTATCCCTTCCGGTATATAGGATGGAAACCCAGACGTAAATTCCGTAGCCAAATCCGAATAGACGGTAGTGCGGTTTGTACTTGGGATACAACTCCACATGCCACTCGAGAAAAACTCATATATGCGTGATTAACCGTTTTTTTGTTCGCTATTCATTTATTGATGCTTTTCCCGCTTTTGATTGTTTATTATACTTTTTCGTTATCGCATCTCATATTTCTTAATTTAATGTGTTTTTGGAACTATGTTATTGTGATTAATATTTTGGTTGGGTATGTTATTACATTTTTATTCGCTTTTATGCCTGAATTGCATTAAGACTTGGCTATACCATTGTGTGAACCCGTCCATTATACTGGCATAAGTAAGGGACCATTCTGAACCCAACGGTTTGAGGTCTTCCATTGTGAGGGGTGAGTGCGGCCTTAAATCTTTCCCAGTTCACACTGGGTGGCGACTCCTTTATTCTTTGGTTTATTCCCCCGCGGGCTAATTCGTACTCTCTACGGGCTACGAGCCCAACAGTGTCATGGTCACCGAACATCATAGGCATAGCGATAAACCCCGCTTCACTCCTACAGATGGCGACTGCACTGGGGATAGAGAATCGGCCATGAAACAATGCCTTGTATTTTCCGTGGTATTGGCTTTGGTTAACCAAGTCTCATATATTTTGCATACCCTTCTTACCCCCGATGGCATCATGTATCGTGAAGTCGCTTTCACTCATGGCGGCAGATCGTTATGTGATGATAATCATCACTCGTTGGCACGTACCCTAGGGTATAAAAAAGACGTGCTCACTTGGTAGCTCGAACCCTTGAGTTGGGAGACCTAGTTGTGTGTAACCCTTCACCGATGAGAGCCTTATCCATACCCTTGTATAGATAAGAGTACCCTCATGCTTGTGTTTGGGCCCATTATCACTTGAATCCATTTGGGCTTCTCGTCATAGATACGAACTTGTTGGGCCACTTAAACTGGGAAGAGTTTGTATCTTATGATGATTGGGCCAAAAGTTTTCAAAATAACGATGGGCCATATTGTGTTTGGGCCCCCTATCATTTGAAGTTATTTAGCCACCTTATCGAAAAAGTGTAAACCTGTTGGGCCTTTTCAACTGGGACAAGTTTACACCTCGCGATAATCTAATTGAACGCTTTAAAATGATGACGGGCTAACTTGTATGAAAACCTTGATGGGCTTAGAAGGTCCAAACATGATCCGAATATGCCAGATGCATGAGTCCGATATCTGCACTGGCTTTCATCCAGGAAGGATACGCATTATTATGGCATATTTGTATACTTTTGAATATCTCCCAGTCCGTCTCCGCCACAATCGTGATTACTGAGGCCTCAATTTGTCGATTCTAGACAATGGCACGATCCCCATAATAGGCTTAGTCAATATTGTAAATGGGCGGTCTTTGTCTTTTACTGATGAAGCGGGACTGAGGTAGCCAAGGTTCACCCCTGTAGCGTAGGAGATAACGATCTTTGTGCACCCCACATTGGTGCATAAAATGAGTCATACTTAGGGCAGAAATGGACTTACCACGAGAGTGGAAGGAATAAGGTCAGAATGGTACATGCTGTTTTGATAACCACATACATCGCATGCATACACGCATCATGCTAACCCCCTGGTCTTAAAAGCCATCATAGATATATGTTGGGTTAGAGAAGAATGAAGACTTGTCAATAAGATGTTAGCAAGCATGAATGTGTCAGGCATTGAAGGTTCCCGCATGGATCAATTGGAGACCAACATCACAAAATACTGAGTAACTACAAGCTTTGACCAACGTTGTGGCCAATCTGACAGTACCCCGCACAGTGGGAACATAAAACAATGAGAATGGAAGGCGTGAGGAGCCCCCGAATAGGGTGAGTGAATAAATCCTTGTTTTTGATGATGACATGGCTGAGTATGCCACGGGAAGGATTGTCGGGCCTCAGGCAGAGTTACAGAAAATCATAAAACAAGTAGAGTCAATTACCCACAAGATGAAGGGAAAACATGAAAATCTATTAGACTATGATGTGATGACTTTTGAAGAACAGTTGTCTCCCCAGTTTAAGATGCCTGACATGGCCAAGTTCAACAGAAACGGAGATCCTAGGGTCCATCTCCAATAATATGTTTCAATGATGAGTTCAGTGGGTTTGTCGAAGCACCAAGTGCAGAAGATGTTCAAGATATCACTGGAAGGGGCGCCCGTAGTATGGTATCATGGCCTGGAGAAAAATGTAAGGGATGACTGGAGGGCATTAGCGGAGGCCTTTCTGAACCAGTATTTCATGGACATTGAGATAGACTTGTCACTCCGTGACCTAGAAAACACCAAACATAAGTTAGAAGAGACCTTCAAAGATTAAGTGGATCGCTGGAGAAGCCAGCTCTTGAAGATGCAGAAACGACCCTCGGAGAAGGACCAAATTAAGATGATCATTAAGGGCACCAAACCCTCCATTTATAACAAGCAAAGAATGATGACCTCCATGATTAGCGACTTTCGACAGTTAAGAGAATTTTTCATGGATATCGAGGAAGAGGAAGCCGAGAACAGAAATTTTTACGGTCAGAATAGAAAGACCATTATGGGGCCTTCAGGGACAAAGCCCGCTCCTACTAAGGTCACCGCCATCAGAAACAGGCGATTCTCCAATTTTGGTAGACCTTTGTCAAAGGTGTTTGAAAAGCTAAGAGGCAATGACTCCAAAAATCCTTAGAACTTAAACCACTTCCAAACCCTGTGCCACACCACTTCGACCTAAACCTATATTATCACTTCCATCAGTAAAAAGGCCACGAAACTGACAACTGCACCTGCATTAGGCATGAGATCCAAAACATCATTGACACCCATAAAATATCCGACCCAGAAAAAAAGAACAACCCAACACACATGGAAACCCACTACCCAACTACCACTATGTTCCACCACCCACCTAGATGATCAACTTCGGCCTGCCCGAAAGCTTTTTCCTCCAAACTCTCAACCACCAAGCTTCTTGCATGGGGATATAGGGACAATAGCAGTGAAGATGAAATAGAGCAGGGGAGAGATTTCTGGGAAAACTTCTCGAGCAGTGACGAATAGGAGGTAAAGGGGATGACTCGCAGTGGACATTTTTACAATGATTTAACGGAGAAAGGCAAAGAAGTGCTAAAAGAATACCTAGAGGAGACAGAGAATACGGATAACACCAAGGGAGTTATTGTATTGTGTCAGTTGAAGAAGACATGGGCACAAGTGAGCATATGGGAGTTATTATGCGCCTCTCAATAGCACAGAGGTGCCATGGTAGAAGCTCTGAGCAAGATAATCGTACCTGAAGATGCAAACATGTCAATGTTCGTAGGGTCGGTACAGAAAGATGGTAGGCAGATGATAACATTCTCTGAAGAAGAACTCCCGATGGAGATGAGGAATCACAACAAGCCGCTATTCATAAAAGCGAAAGTGAGAGGCAAGAAGACATTATGTGTGATGGTGGATGATGGCTCATCTATCAATGTGTGCCCTTTGAAAATTCTGTCGAGGTTGGGTATGCGGATAACAGATTTAAGCCCCTCCAGCATGACTATCAAAGCATATAACGATAGCAAATGGGGAATCGAAGGTACTTTCGTCACAGTAGTCAAAGTAGGCCCGATAGAAGACGAGGTGGAGTTCACAGTGCTTGATATCCCAGCTACATTTGCTCTGTTTTTGGGGAGGCCATGGTTTCATAGACTTGGGGGCGTGCCATCCACTTTGCACCAGGTTATTAAGTTCCCGCATTGAGAGGAAGTCGTCACCATCAGAGTTGAAGTAGACAATATTGTGGCTGCTTTAGACATACAGCCTTTCACAAGGTTCCAAGTGGCGGCAAACTTCGAAGAATGGGTGGACCATAAAGTGGCTAGAATCATGGAAATAATGAAATATGAGTCGGACACAAGTTTGAGTGCTAGAGGCCATAGAGTAAGAGCACTACCAGATTTCAAGGGACAGACCACTAAGAGATGATTGGGGTATGAATCTGATAGGAATGAGCCGAAGACCAAGATAAAAGGGATGAAGCTGATTGAATACTTTGTGAAAGCCATAGGGTATCAAGGAGAGCCCGAACTCGTAAATGTCAATGGGATCATAGTACCAGGATTCGAAATCTTCAAGGATGTAATTGGCAAAGAACCACAGGCAGAGCAAGTTGCAAAAGAGGAAGATAAATGGGAAGAAGAACTACTGCAGTTAGAGAATCTGACGCTCAAAGAAAGCAAGAAGACGGAAGAAGACAAGGCTACAAATGACGAATATGTTTATTTTCCTGACTTATTTAATTATAATCATGCATTTATTAATAATAAAGACATTGATTTTGCTTACTTGTTCGAGTCTTTTCCTGTTAGTCTGCATCATAACATGCATGACATGAACATATTTGACATTGACTCAACAAAGACAAATGCATTTAATCTTGGTGCATGTGAAAATCCCAAGGAAATTTCAATTGCAAGTGAGGTTACCTCTGATGAGCGGAAAGAATTATAGAGAATATCAATAAAATATGCAAAAGTATTCGCCTGGTCCTATGAAGACATGCCAGGAGTGGACAGGGGTATTGCCCAGCACATGATACCAACTTATTCGAACATGAGACCAGTAAAACAGAAGCTCTGAAGAATGAGGCCAGAATGGGCCGAAAGGGTTAGGGAATAAGTGAAGAAGCAGATAGATGTGGGGTTCTTAGAGGTGGTGAAGTACCCCGAGTGGTTAGCCAATATTGTGCCGGTATCGAAGAATGATGGAAAGGTCAGAATGTGCGTGGATTATAGGGACCTCAACAAAGCTTGCCCAAAAGATGATTTTCCCCTACCTCATATAGACGTGTTTGTTGATAACGCGGCTGTATCTGCTATGTACTCATCCGCGGATGGATTCTTAGGATATAACCAGGTCTTCATGGCCGAAGACGACAAGCATAAGACTGCCTTCATCACTGAGTGGGGCACATATTGTTACAAGGTATGCCATTTGGACTTAAGAATGCGGGAGCCACTTATCAACGAATGGCCACTGCGTTATTCAACGACTTGATGCATAAGGAGATTGAGTTATATGTGGATGACATGATGGTTAAATCAGATACGAGGGCCGGACACATAGAAGCGCTGGAGAAATTCCTTCAAAGATTCGATAAATACAACCTTCGACTCAACCCCAAGAATTGTGTGTTTGGGGTAACATCCGGAAATTTGTTAGGGCATACGGTATGAATGGGAGGGATAGAAGTGGACCCTGAAAATATCAAGGTAATTACCGAGATGCCCGCACCGAAGACAGAAAAGGAAGTTAGAGCTTTTCTCGGGAAAATCCAGTATATCAATCGATTCATTGCCAAGCTAACATTAGTATGTGAACCCATCTTCAAGCTATTAAGGAAGGACCAGCCTGTGGAATGGAATAGGCAATGTCAATAAGCTTTTGACAAAATCAAAGAATACTTGGTTAAACCACCTGTCCTGAAACCTCCAAGGCCGGGCAAATCCTTGGTGTTGTATTTGGCCATAGAACCCGAAGCGCTGAGGGCGATGATGGTGCAGGCAGATGAGACAGGGGTAGAACATGCAGTCTACTACCTCAGTAAGAAGATGCTTCCGTATGAAGCCCGCTATCAAGAGGTGGAAAAGATCTGTTTGGCGATGATATGGGCTTCCCGAAAGTTACGTCATTACTTCCAATCCTATAAGATACAAATGGTAGGAAAGGAGAACCCTCTAAAGTATTTGCAGTCAGTACCCTCACTGGTAGGGAAGTTGGGCAGATGGTTGGTGTTGCTGACTGACCGGCGTAATCACACGTGTATAACGCAAACGCACGTATCATTCAAGTAGTATAAAAAGTATCGATCCCACGAGGAATTAAAACCTAAGCTTTTAATTTTTATGATGCCAAATGATTACTAGTATCTAACAAATTGATTGATTGACTGGGTGATGAATTTAAACTTAAAAATAAGTAAATAAAATTACGCGAAAGTAGGTTGAGGAAAATTCAAATTTATAAAACTATCCAGGGTTGTGATTTCTTCCAATATCTTTTTTAAAGATGAAATGGTTATTTTACATTTGTGTAATATATTGATTTATTAACCTAGAACACAAAATTATGTAAAAGCCTCTTCCGATGGTCAACTACAAATACCCAATGTAACCCAATTAATCATATTCAAATGTCAACCAAGTTACCTGAATTCATTAAGATTAAGTTCCAATTATGGCTACCCCCGCCCAACAGGTATATTCCTATCATGTAAGGAAATCTATTAAAGGGTTATATATCCTCAAGGAAGATCGTGGGCTATTGAGTCTAAGGTCTTTAAACTAAAATCTCTTTTCCGAGTTCATTTTAAGTTTACCAGTTCAATTTTATTAATGGCCAGTTAATAAATAGCATTACGATTAAGGCTCAATAAATAAAACTTTATATTACCCAAACTGTAATTTAACCCCTTATAAACCGGTGATATTGGATTTCATCACAACCCTAAATAACTAACTTAGTTACGACACATAACTATGGCTAGTAAAAACTTAAAAATAAAAGACATAAAGTAAAATGTTGAAAATAAAATGCTGGAAAGTCAATAAAGAAAAATACAATAAAAGAAAAATGTTAGGGCTAGAGGATCTACTTTTATCACTAATATTTTAGATTTCTCCCTTAATATAATATATTAACTTGTGTGATATTATCAACCGGCCATATAGGCGGTATCATGATTAAGGCAGATTAAGTCCAACCGACCATAAATACGGTATCACAATTTGTCCATAAACCAGCCATATAGGCGGTAATTACCAACCGACCAGCCAGGCGGTAATCATGCTTAGTCAGGTTAAAACCAGTTTATAATTGATTACCAACCGACCAATATAGCGGTATCATTGTTAAGTCAAATTTTAAATAGTGAATATATTATAATTAAGTGAGATTAATCAAATAGCAGTAATCAAAGTTTTACCTTTCACCCTAATAGGGGGAAGTTACCTCCTCATAGCTGAATAGTAAAAACTGAAAAAGTAAAGAAAGTAAATTACTATTACAGAAAGTAATTAAAATTAATTACAAAACTGAAATTAAAATAAACTAGATACAAAAATCCCTATTTACATCAGAGAATTCAGAGAGGAAGGTACATTTGAAACTGAAATTTCGAGCTGAATTTATAGGCGTCAGTAGGTGTCGCGCGTCGCGACGTGCATTGATCATCGACAAGTGGCAGATTAGCTTCGCGAGATCGTGACACGTATCACACTTATGTCAGTGGCTGAATTATTAGTATCAGCAGCATATGATGGCGACACGTGTCTCGGTGCACGTTAGCGTGGTTCGCTGAGATATTGACACGTGGCAGGCGCATTTGAGCATCGATGATGATTGTCGCCAGCATGTGATGGTGACACGTGGCATGACGCATGTTACCCTGATCGGCTGTGATGTTGACATGTGGCAGGCGCATGTTAGCAGATTCGGCGCACATTAGCATCTGGCGCATCCAAATGACAATTTTTCCCTTTGCAGTCCTTTTTCACTATTTTGGGCCCAAATCACCTCCAGTATGTCTTGAAACTTTATTTATCTACAAAATAACACAAAAAACATCAAAATATTCACAAAACTCAAGAATCTATACAAAATATTAGGTCAAATGAGTGGGAAATAGTGTACATTTACCACTCATAACACCCCCAAACCTAACATTTTGCTAATCCTCGAGCAAAACACAAAATAAAATAACATAAAAATAAAATTAAGCTAAGCCACTTTTGTAGGGATCACGGTTGCATTTAGCGTATGCAACAAGCCTTTAAACTCCTAGGTGTCTCTAGTGGTCCAGTTGTAGTCCCTTGATGGTTTACAGCAATGATACCCACAAACATTTTACAAAAGTAAAAAGATAGTAAAACTAATGCACACAAAAACAAAAAGACAAGAGAAAATAGAATAAAGAAGTTAGTGATTAATTAAGTGAAACTTCTACTCCAAGTTACTAGTTGTTTGCTCTCTTTCTAAATTACCGAATAAGTAAATTCTCTGATTATATTTACCATTCTCCATATACACAGTCAACAAAATATTAATCAACTCATTTTGCCCACAATAGTCACGAGTGTAGTTGAGAAGAGAGTAATATTTTTGTCCTAAAGTTTTATCAGAATTCAAACATTTTTTAAGCAATTTGATTTTTTTTTTTTTATTTATATATAATATCTTCCATCTATGTAGCGAGCTTTGGGTCAGTGACTCCCAAACTAGTTGGCTTTAGGGTACTAGGTGTTAAGACACATCTACGAACTTAATTATTCAGATTTCCGATATAAATGTTTTTTTTTTTGCAACATCTTCGATCCATGTAACGAGTGTTGGGCCAGTGACTCCCAAACCAGTTGGTTTTAGGGCACTAGGTGTTAAAACACCCTTACAGACTTAATAACTCGGATCAAGGCGGTTTTTTTTTATCCCATCGCTTTTTTAGGTGTTTCCTCTAATTAAACTAGAGCACTGAATATTACAAACTTTTCAATTACACCTCATGTCTGTATGTTACCATGCATATTGATGATATCTATCAACTGAGCATATGAAGATCCATTTTAGTTAGTTTTATGGAGAATTCACAAATAAAATAATTAAAAAGGAAATAAACAAAAATTAACTTGTTTCGAAATAGGTTGAGATACGTCTGAGGAGTGGAAATTCCTTACTCGGCTATCTCTTACACCAATTTCACCTGATTAATAAAATTAAAAACACAAAAAAAAAAAAAATTGATTTTTGTAAAATGTTTTAATTTTTTTTTGAATTTTAGACTAAAAATAAAAAAATAAAAAAAAAAAGATACTGGTCAACTATTCCCCTCCCCCAAACCTAAATGAGACTTTTTTTTGGAAAATTACAAAAACCTAAATGAGACATTGTCCCCAATGTCTTAAAAAGTAGAAGAGAAGTTTAGAAACAGTACCTGGTTAGCTGATATTCTATATCTAGAAAGGAAATTAAAGGTTAAGATCTAGATTTATTCGACACTTCTTACCACGATCATCATCGAACCATTTTATCTTAATAAGGATTGGGTCAATTTGTGGTTCAAAAGCTAAGATTTGGTCAATTAAATATGGGGCGGTTCTGGCAGTAAAGAGTAGTTCTTTCAGAGGTTTTGTCACGAACCCATTTCTCAGGGCATCATCAAGAAACACACAAAGAAAATCATAAAATCCATCAACATTGAATAGTCCAAGCGGTTTCTGGTGTATGTTCAGGTTCGCCCAAGATAGTACTGTAAAAATTTCCTCCAACGTACCCAAGCCACCTGGCAAAGTAATAAAAGCATCAGCATAGTTAATCATTTCTACCAGTCATTCAGACATACCTGGCACAATCAGTTCGTCTTCTTGAAGTGGCTTCCATTTTTGTTTCACAACTCTGGATGTCTTCAAGAGTGCAATGATGAGTTAAATTTATAATACCTGAAAAATGGTGAGTAATAATGATAGCACTAGTATCTTCCAAAGGATGATTAGTAGCAAAACAGTAATTCGTGAAAGATCAAAAGGATCTGGATCCTGTCGGAGAAAATAAAAGAAAATAACAAATCATAATTATTAGGAAAAGACAAAGAGATATAATATTTACAAGAAAGTAACAGCTTGATTGACGTCTATGCGTCAGGGACAAGTTTCCCATCCAATTTTCTTATAAATTGGCAAACAGGGTCTTTTTGAGTCAGATTCCCGAGACTTAACTGTTGTCTTTCTTTACGGAATTATGTATATAACATGTGAATAGCGTGATGCACATATCCACTGGGATGTGTCTCAAGAGTCTTAGATATGTCATCCAAAGACTCTTTACTCAATCCATCCCTAATGAATTTAATTTTATCTTCACGGTTATCATACATCATTCCTAAAGAACAACAACGAGTATTATATGTTATACGAGCACATTTGTAACAAACACCTATCTTTTTAGCTCTTCTTTTTTTAGCATAGGTGTTTTTCCAAAACCAGACGGATGTGAAACAAAATAGTTAGAAGACTCATCTGCCAATCGGACCCGTGCTTCAATAATCCAACAAATGTCATTAGGAATACCTTTGATCATCAAAAGTCTCATCCGTTCCAAGCGAGCTTTGTAGACTTTCATCAGAGAGTTTTGAGGGAGAAAAGGAAATTGCTTGTGAAGATTTGCGAGAACTTCTTCCATCCTGAAATCTGACTTTACCTACACAAATTAAACACACAAAAATAAAACACACCAGATCACAATAAATACAGAAATTGCATTGGTTGCCTCCCTGCTAGCGCTAAATTTAACTTCGTTAGCTAGACATGATTGCCCGAATGTAAGGCTGGATCTGAAAGTGTGACACTTTCTTTTTGTCGCTCAATTGATTCTCCCCAGTAGTACTTGACACGCTTGTTTTTAACCTTGAATATTTTGTTGGAGTCGGGATCATGTAACTTAACGGCTCTATCTTGTAAAACCTTGGTGATTAGGAATGGACCTGACCACCGAGATTTTGGCTTCCATGGGAAGAGTTTCAACCTTGATTTGTTTAACAGTACCTTCTGCCCTGGTTCAAGTTGTATGCACACTAACTTCTCACCATGTCCCTTCTTGGCCTTTTCTTTGTACAATTTGGCATTCTCAAAAGGTCGTATGTGAAATTCCTCAAATTCATTGAGCTGGTGGAACTGTTTCTCTTCAGTTGCTTGTAGTGCAAGAATAGGCTTCTTCAGTACGTAATACGCTTTATTTTCAGGCTCCACAGGCAATTGACATACTTTAAGTTTGTCAGCAGAACTTTGCATTGCATTGGAGGTCTGGATGGTACTATTTATCACATCAAGTCTGAAACATTCCTTCTTCTTGTCATTCGGGAAATTCATGGCTTTAAAAACATTGAATGTTACTTCTTGGTCATGTACCCTCATGGTTAGTTCTCATTTTTGTACATCAATAATGGTTCGACCTGTAGCCAAGAATGGTCTCACGAGGATGATCAGCACGTCTTTGTCTTCCTCCATATGAAAGACAATAAAATCTGCTGGGAAAATGAATTTGTCAACTTTGACCAGCACATCTTCAACTACACCTCTCGGAAATACGAGCGTTCTATCAGCAAGTTGTAGAGAGACTGAGGTGGGCATTGTTTCTCCAATCTGTAATTTCCTGAAAATAGAAAAATGTATCAAATTAACACTCGCACCTAAATCACACAAAGCCCTACCGAAGTTATATTCTCCTATGATGCAAGGAATGGTTAAACTTTCAGGATCTTTCAACTTCGGGGGAAGTTTCCTCTGAATGATGGCGCTACATTCTTCTGATAATGCTACTGTCTTGTAATCTCCCAATCTTCATTTTCGTGAAAGAATGTCTTTCATGAATTTAACATAGTTGGGCATTTGTTCCAACGCTTCTGCAAATGGAATGTTGATGTGCAGCTTTTTGAAAACCTCCAAGAAACGAGCAAACTATTTGTCCAGTTTATTTTTCTGAAGCCGCTGTGGAAAATATGGAGGTAAAGTGATTCTTTCTGGTTCTTTTTCCTTTGCCTCTTTTTCCTCCATCTGTTGCTCTGCTTCTTTTGGAACATCTTCAATTGTTGCCTTGATTCCAACATCTTTGTTGATTTCAGTACCACTTTTTAAAATGATGGCATGACATTGCTCATTCCTCATGTTTCTTGGATTTGGCTCTGTGTTGCTAGGAATGGTACCTGGCGGTCTGTAACTCTGAGCATTAGCCAGTTGTCCAATTTGATTCTCCAGTGCTTTGATAGAGGCATATTGGCTCTGAAACATAGCATCATATTTTTTTAACTGAATCAACACTTTCGCTATTCCTGGTTCATTTGCCTACTCATGGCCTTTGTTCTATTGTTGGAATCTAGGTGGTGGATTGTTCATTTGCCCTGAATTATTGCTCCATGCGAAATTGGGATGATTCCTCCACCCTGGGTTATAGGTGTTGGAATATGGATTGTTCTCATGTCTGTTGAAGTTGTTGACATAACTCACTGTTTCTTTATGTTGGTTTGGTTTTGGTGCTCCTCCATATGGTGAACTTGTGGATCCAGTGCTGAGAGTCTCCATGAATTTGTATTTCTGATCCAGCTTGGCGTTGACTGATGTATTGGCTCCAACTTCATAAATTCCAGCAATTCTTAGAATCATGCTCCTTTCTGTTGGCCACAAGGAATTATTGTTAGCCATTTCTTCGATTAGGTACCAAGCTTGATCTTCTCTTTTTGCCATCAAAGCTCCTCCAGCAGCAGCATCAATTGTAGTTCTCATCAGTCCAGAAAGTCCATTATAGAAGGTTTGGACTCGAAGCCATTTTGGAATCTCATGGTGAGGACATTTCCAGAGCAAATCTTTGTACCTTTCCCAAGCTTCATAGAGAGTTTCCGAGTCATTTTGTACAAAGGATGTGATGTCATTCCTCAGTTTTGCTGTTCTGGCTGGTGGAAAATATTTTGCAAGGAATTTGGTGGCTAGAGTGACAAGAACTCACTTGGGTTGGAAACCAAGCAAACCCCCAAGCATCTTTCTCAAAACCCCAAGAACTTTGAATACTGATTTTGTAGGAACAAAACCCAACCAAGATCAGCCCCTAACCACCATGAAACTCACGTCCATGATAACCACAAGCATGAAATCAGATTGTATTTTGCTAGCAATGGAGACGCCACTAAGTTTCCAAGCTTAGATAAGTCAATTTGAACTTGAAAAGGGGAATCCCTCCCTCAACAAGGTTTTGGCCATAGCCATGGAAAGCTCAAGCTTTTTTTTTTTCTTTCAAAATTCTGTATATTACGTTGGTTCTCCAAAAATACTAAGAAGATTCATATAATAAGGGTTAAAAAGAGTAAAAAGGCTAAAATGACCCTAGAGCTAAAATTACCAAAAGCCCTAAGTCAAGCACCTCAACCACGACCATTAAGGTACTTTTTCACCTAAATAAACTTAAAACAAAGATTAGAAGCTAATCTCACTTAAGCTAATTAAGGTGCTTACATGCTATAGTAAATTGACGTGCTTCCGGCTAAGTACAAATCTAAGCATAATTAAGCCTAATGGCATAGTCAACCATGCTAATTACATCATAAATAAAGTCAAAATGACGAGCACAAATGACAAAAATGCCCCCATTTGTCCGAATTCAACATAGTCCCAAAATGGATGAAATCGGGTCAAAAGGGTGCTGGTGCTGAAGCTGCTCTGCTATGCTTCAGTCTGAGCTGATCTGGGTCAATTGAAATAGCTTGGGGACCTCTCTGGTTATGCCCATATGTGTCTCTGGTGTGCACTTGACTTGGTTGTTGCAACTGGTCACATAGCTCTGAGCTAATCCCGCAAAGGCCTCTCTGATCTTCTTTGCTCTTTGGCGTGTGATTGGCCCTGTTGGCAATTGCATGGGTTCTTCCAAGTTGTTAGCTGCATCCTGTAATGTCTCTGGTGTGGTTGGACTCATGTCATTCCCTCCTTGTTGAAAAGGATTCGACCTCGAATCTGAACCTGCATCAAAATGAGTTAAGTCAGAAACATTAAAAGTAGCAGAGACGTTGTACTTACCTTGCAAATCCAGCTTATATGAATTGCCATTGATCCTTTCCAAGACTTGAAAAGGTCCATCTCCTCTCGATTGTAGCTTGGATTTACTCTGTTCGGGAAATCTCTATTTACACATGTGTACCCAAACCCAATCACCAGGTTGAAAGACTACACGTTTTCTTCCCTTATTTGCATGAGAAGCGTATTGTTCATTCTTTCGTTGAATGTGCTCTCTTACCTTCTCATGGATATGCTTCACCAAATCAACCTTCATTTTTCCATCTAACCCTGTATGCTCATCAATAGGTAATGGTAACAAATCCAATGGAGTTAGTGGCTGAAAACCATAAACAATCTCAA
Organism: Zanthoxylum bungeanum; assembly: GCA_019454045.1. Taxonomy (NCBI): domain Eukaryota; kingdom Viridiplantae; phylum Streptophyta; class Magnoliopsida; order Sapindales; family Rutaceae; genus Zanthoxylum; species Zanthoxylum bungeanum. The sequence continues at coordinate 110,881 of SKCR01023752.1, read as the reverse complement.
AAGGTGAAAATGATGTAGAAGAATGAATGCTACGATTATATGCAAACTCAATAAATGGCAAACAATCTTCCCAACTCTTCAAATTCTTACCAACTATAGTGCGCAATAATTGAGATAAAGTCCTATTAACTACCTCCGTTTGTCCATCAGTCTGTGGGTGACATGTGGTAGAATACAATAGTTTGGTGCCTAGTTTAGCCCACAGCACCTTCCAAAAATGGCTAAGGAACTTAACATCTCTATCAAATACAATACTCCTAGGTATACCATGGAGTCGTACTATGTCTTTGAAAAATAAATCTGCAATGTTTGTAGCATCATCGGTTTTATGACATGCAACGAAATGAACCATTTTACTAAACCTATCAACTACAACAAAGATTGAATCTCTACCCATCTTTGTCCTTGGCAAACCTAACACAAAATCCATCGATATATCAACCCAAGGTTCGCTAGGTACAGGCAAAGGAGTATACAAACCATGTGGCATTAATTTAGATTTAGCATGCTTACATGTTAGACACTGATCACAAATACGCTCAACATCACATTTCATTTTAGGCCAATAAAAGTGCTCATGTAAAATAGCTAAAGTCTTAGTAATCCCAAAATGCCCCATCAAACCTCCCCCATGCGCTTCTTTCACAAGCAACTCACGCATACTACAAGCAGGAACACACAACCTGTTCGCTTTAAATAAGAAACCATCATGAATGTAAAACTTTCCAAAAGATGACTTTGCACAAGCAACAATAATCTCACCAAAATCAGAATCACACTCATATAGTTCCTTAATCAAATCAAAACCCAACATCCATGCATGCATTGAAGTAAGTAAAACATACCTGCGAGATAATGCATCGGCCATGATGTTTTCTTTACCTTGCTTGTAGCGTATAATATATGGAAATGACTCAACGAATTCCATCCATTTTGCATGTCGCTTATTCAGCTTACTTTGACCCTTCAAGTGTTTTAATGATTCATGGTCGGTGTGGATCACAAACTCTTTAGGCCACAAGTAGTGCTGCCACGTCTAAGTGCTCTCACAAGCGCATATAACTCTTTATCGTACGTGGGGTACCTCAAAGCTGCTCATTCAGCTTCTCACTAAAATAGGCTATTGGCCGCTTTTCTTGCATAAGAACTGCTCCAATACCTAACCCTGATGCGTCGCACTCAATTTCAAATGTCTTCTCGAAGTTGGGTAGTGCCAAAATGGGCGCACTGCATAACTTCGCTTTAAGATCCTGGAATGCTCGCTCTTGCGCCTCGCCCCATTGAAAACCAACTGTCTTCTTTACTACCTCGGTCAATGGCGCGGACAATGCTACTGAAGTCCTTGACAAATCTCCTATAGAAGCTCGCTAAGCCATGAAAGCTTCGGACTTCTGTCACTGTAGTTGGTGTAGGCCATTCCTGAATTTGCCTTCACCTTCTCCACATCTACCTCGATGCCATCTGCACTCACAACAAATCCAAGAAAAACAAGTATATCCATGCAAAATGTGCATTTGTCAGAGTTAGCATACAGTTGTTCTTTTCGTAAAACATCAAGTACATGTCTCAAATGTAATTCATGCTCCTCAATCGATGTACTGTAAACTAAGATGTCATCAAAGTATACCACAACAAACTTACCTTACCTAATGCACGCATAACATGATTCATTAATCTCATAAATGTGCTAGGTGCGTTTGTAAGACCAAATGGCATAACTAACCATTCATATCATCCATATTTGGTCTTAAATGCGGTTTTCCACTCATCTCCCTCTCTCAAGCGAATTTGATGGTATCCACTTTTCAAATCAATCTTACTAAATATCTTGGAACCATGCAATTCATCTAACATGTCATCTAGCCTAGGAATAGGATGGCGATACTTTACCGTTATATTATTGATGGCTCGACAATCAACACACATCCGCCATGTCCCATCTTTCTTAGGAACTAGAAGAACTGGTACTGCATAAGGACTCATGCTTTCCCTTACATACCCCTTGTCCATCAAATCCCACACTTGCCGTTGAAGTTCCTTTGTCTCCTCAGGATTGCTTCTATAGGATGGCCTGTTGGGAATGACTGCTCCAGGTACGAAGTCTATCTGGTGCTCAATGCCTCTAATGGGTGGAAGCCCACAAGGAATGTCCTCAGTCAGTACATCGTTGTAGTCCTGCAAAAGAGATGAAATAGACATAGGAAGCAAAGAGTCAGTGTTAGAAAAATAAACATGGGGCTCCTTGTAAACTAACAATAGCATCAGGCTGCTAGTCTTGAAAGCTCTCCTCGCTTCACCCTCACCCATGTAGAAACTTCTTTTCACTCTCCCTTTGGTATCCCCCTTACTTTCACTCTCACTTCCCTTGGGTAAACTCTCGGCCTTGGCCTTATTTTTCACACTCTCACTAGTTTCCCCCAAGTTAGTGTTTGCACTCGCCCTCTCTTTATCCCTCTCAAGTTGCAACTTAACCTGATCTTCATGGACTTACTTTGGTGTAAGTGGGTATAGTGTAATGGGTTTCCCTTTATGTTGAAATGAATACTTATTCTTGAACCCATCATGAATCACCTTCTTATCAAACTGCCACGGCCTCCCCAAAAGTATATGACCCGCATGCATCGGAATCACATCACATAGAACATCATCTTTGTAAGGCCCAATGGTAAAGCTCAATAATACCTGCTTCGTTACCTTCACTTCACCACAATCATTTAACCACTGCAACTTGTAAGGCTTGGGGTCCTTCAAGCAACTCAACCCCAATCTCTCAATCAAAGCCGTGCTAGCCACATTGGTACAACTGCCTCCATCTATAATCATACTACAACCCTTACCATTCACACGGCATCTGGTGTGGAATATGTTCTCCCTCTGCTGATCACTCTCATCCTCAACAACTTGTGCTGTCAAAGCACGCTTAACAACTAGGGATAAGTTATCTAAAGGGTATGCAGCTCCCTCGTGGTCACTAGCATCTTCTAACTCCGGCATCTCATCCTCTACCTCATCATCTGTAGAGTACACATCTCCGCTCTTGTCAATCACTAAGGTGCGCCTATTGGGACATTGTGAAGCATAGTGTCCCATGCCCAAACACTTGAAACATTTGACATCCTTAGTTCTCGTAGCTGTACCCTCAGGTTTAGGTCTAGGCTTACTCGATTCTGTAGCCTCTTTACCCTTGCCACTAGGTTCGGCCCTAGGCTTGTTAAAGCCTCCACTGAATTCACCTCTAGGCTTGTTAAAGCCTTCATCTCGCTTCTCATTCGGAACCCATTTCCCCTTCCAAGTAGAAGTAGTCTGAGTACCAAATCTGGATGTGGCCTTCTTCTTGAGTTGTCTCTATACCTTGATAGCCATGTGAAGCATGTCCTCCAAATCAACATAATGATGTAACTCCACCATGTTGGCAATCTCTCTATTTAAGCCTCCAAGAAACCGTGCCATAGTAGCCTCTGCATCCTCAACTACATTCGCCCTGATCATGGCAACTTCCATCTCTGTGTAGTAATCCTCAACACTCTTGGTACCCTGATAGAGATGTTGTAGCTTCTGATACAACTCAAGGTAGTAATGGCTCGGAATGAACCTCTTCCTCATAAGACCTCTGAGTTCTTCCCAAGTCTGAACTGGTCTCTCATAATTTCTTCTCCGAGTAGCAACAATCTGATCCCACCATATCATGGCATAATAAGTAAACTCAATAGCTGCCATATTGATTTTCTTCACATCTGAGTAGTGATGGCAATTGAATATAAGCTCAATCTTCTTCTCCCATTCCAATAAGCCTCGGGATCATTCTTCCCCTGAAAGGTTGGTATCTTGATTTTAATGCTACCTAGATCTCCATCTAAGTCCCCTCGTCTACCAAAACCCATTCGATCATAATCCCCTCGCCTATCATCAAATGCACCTCTATCATCAAATCGTCTATCCCTCCTATTATGTCTCCCATCAAACCTCCTATCACACCCTCTACCAAACCCCCTACCATGCCTCCTATCTTGTCTAGGCTGAAACCTCTCCTCAACATCATCAAGATCATCAAAATCATCAAAGTCATTCTCGGCTTCTTCTTCATCTGATGGTATATGTTGCGGTGGTACTCGACGTGGTGGCACATTATGAGGTGGTGGTACATTATGAGGTGGTAGTACATTACGAGGTGGTGGTACATTCTGAGGTGGTGGTGCTCTGGGAACACTGCCCGACTGAATACTCTCTACACTCGTGGACAACTTTTCCAATGCAGCATTCATATTCTCCATCATATCTGTAAACTTTCTATCCATAGCTGCAAGCTTCTCATCGACGGTTAAACTAACACCTGCCATTTCAAAGCTCAACAAAAAAATTAGTAATAACAAGAAAGTAATACGATATGTAAAATCCTCTCAAGCTCACAATCTCACGTGTTTACACTCAATTATATCTCAATCCACTCGTGTTTTCACTCTATTGGCTTTTACCCGATACTGTGCTCACACTCACTGCCTTTTACCACTATTGGGTTCTTCCTCAATTCAATTACAAATCAACTCAATTCCCAGAATGGTCAACTAAGATGTAGTCCACAAGCTAGCAGAAACACAATGTATATATAGAGCAGGTGGAATAAAGCAAATAAGATAAGTAATCACGGAGACTCAATCGAAAGAAACTTATAGCTAGAGTGCTCAGAATAAGAAAGAATGACGAGTTAGCTAAATGCAATAAATAAGCAAGCAAGCAATCAATGTGTCACTGAAGCAATCTTGTGGTCACTCGCTATAGTGTTTGAGCTCACCTTTCTTTTCTTCTCACACACACTCACAAGTGTTTACACTCCAATGAAACACAATGAAGCACAAAGGATTTCAATTCGGCAATAACACAAATATAGTCTTTCAAGCTCAAATCAATACAAACCAAATCAAATCAATGTAACTCATGTAAAGCAATCCAATCAACTTGCAAATGGTCTAATCAAGCTAAGCACAATGCGACCAATTCTCTTTCTTCTTCTTTTTTCACTTTTTTTTTCAAAATAAGTAGGTGACTCAGCTGCTTACGTAAGTAGCTTACAAGTAGGTCAAGTAAGCATGTCAATTCGGCAATGGTAAGTTACAAACCAACTAAACACTTTTTCCAACTAACTTGGTGATGCAGCAGCTTGCCTCTTCAAGCACCTCTCAAATGAAATGATGGCTACTCAAGTTTCCATGTCAAGCTCATGAGTGCTTCCATTTTCAATGTCATGCTAATGATTTCAACACAAATCCAATGTCAAGCTAATGATAGCTCACGCAAATCAGCAAGCACACTTGTTAATTCATGCTTCAACATAAGCACATCAAGCATCTTACTCATGGCAATATATGTAACAAAGCAACCAGACTTGTCTCACAAAGTTAACAACACACAAGCTTAAGTAAACTTCAGGAGTAAGTCACGGCCTCATCAATCCATAAGCATTTCATTTTGTTTCAACACTCATTCACTCAAATGCCTCACCAAATCACTCAAACACACTTGTTTTCCACACACTTCACAAGATTGCAACAACTTCACAAGATTGCAAACAAGCTAGTTCAAGCAAATGCTAGGAGTAATGAAGTGCAATCTGATTTTCTCAAAGTAGATATGAACAATACCTATTGAAAACAAGCTAAGTGACATGTATATGGCAAGAACAAAGCAAGGGTGGTGATGGTACTTCCTTGGCCGAATCTGACCTGATGCTTTTTTTTTTTGATTTTTGAAACTGATAACTTAATAACAATGTTAAACACGTCCAAGTAACTTACAATTAACAACTAAACACTTGATTCAAGCAAAGAACACAAAAGCCCCAATTTTGACCTAAGTAGCCAAAGCTTAACTCAAAGAAATACTCATGATCAATCAAAAAACACTCAAGGTAGAATGTTATTCGTGATATTTTGATCACAAATCAACAAGAATCAGCAAGAAACAACAAGATCCAACAATGGCCGAATCAAGGTGGAAGTAAAACCTTGATGCCGAAATTATATCAACAAAGAACAAAGACGAATACAAGATTAAACAACACAAAGGATAGGAAATCAGACCTCAGAACCCTAAGCTCATGATACCAAATGACAAGAACTCACTTGGGTTGGAAACCAAGCAAACCCCCAAGCATCTTTCTCAAAACCCCAAGAACTTTGAATACTGATTTTGTAGGAACAAAACCCAACCAAGATCAGCCCATAACCACCATGAAACTCACGTCCATGATAACCACAAGCATGAAATCAGATTGTATTTTGCTAGCAATGGAGACGCCACTAAGTTGCCAAGCTTAGATAAGTCAATTTGAACTTGAAAAGGGGAATCCCTCCCTCAACAAGGTTTTGGCCATAGCCATGGAAAGCTCAAGCTTTTTTTTTCTTTCAAAATTCTGTATATTATGTTGGTTCTCCAAAAATACAAAGAAGATTCATATAATAAGGGTTACAAAAGAGTAAAAAGGCTAAAATGACCCTAGAGCTAAAATTACCAAAAGCCCTAAGTCAAGCACCTCAACCACGACCATTAAGGTCCTTTTGCACCTAAATAAACTTAAAACAAAGATTAGAAGCTAATCTCACTTAAGCTAATTAAGGTGCTTACATGCTATAGTAAATTGACGTGCTTCCGGCTAAGTACAAATCTAAGCATAATTAAGCCTAATGGCATAATCAACCATGCTAATTACATCATAAATAAAGTCAAAATGACGAGCACAAATGACAAAAATGCCCCCATTTGGCCGAATTCAACATATTCCCAAAATGGATGAAATCGGGTCAAAAAGGTGTTGGTGCTGAAGCTGCTCTGCTATGCTTCAGTCTGAGCTGATCTGGGTCAAATGAAATAGCTTGGGGACCTCTCTGGTTATGCCCATATGTGTCTCTGGTGTGCACTTGACTTGGTTGTTGCAACTGGTCACATAGCTCTGAGCTAGTCCCGCAAAGGCCTCTCTGATCTTCTTTGCTCTTTGGCGTGTGATTGGCCCTGTTGGCAATTGCATGGGTTCTTCCAAGTTGTTAGCTGCATCCTGTAATGTCTCTGGTGTGGTTGGACTCATGTCATAGAGTGTTCCAAGTTAAAATAGAACCAGCTGGTAGTGAATGTAGCCAGGCTTTAACTCTGTCTTTCAAGGAATATGGGAAAATCTGCAGTCTCATTGCTTCTTCAGCTCCTCGGTTGTAATTGAAAGTGTCGCAAACTTCCAGGAAGTTACTGATGTGAGTATTAGGATCTTCAATTGCATTCCCCCCAAACTGAACTGACTACTGAATCATCTGAATGCATGTTTTGATGTCACATGTGTTTTCTGGTAAGAGAGGAAGTATAATACAGGAAATGAAGTCGTCAACCACTGGAATGGTTCTGTCTCGAATGGGAATTGGTGGTGCAACTTCCAAAGGTTCAGGTTCCATGTTCCCTTCTCAACTATCCGATCGCTCTTTCAATTTCTGGGTCGAGCGGTCGGATTTAAAAGCTTCTGGTTCGTCTCATGTAGTGTCTGAGAACCTGAAACACAAGAACACATAAATTATAAGTAAAAAGAAATTAGATACAAGTAACATATATAACCTCAAAACTAATAGTGAAAGATAAATAAATCCCCGACAACGGTGCCAAAAACTTGACTGGCGTAATCACACGCGTATAACGCAAGCGCACGTATCGTTCAAGTAGTATAAAAAGTATTGATCCCACGAGGACCTAAAACCTAAGCTATTAATTTTTATGAGGCCAAATGATTACTAGTATCTAAAAAATTGATTGATTGACTGGGTGATGACTTTGAACTTAAAAACAAGTAAATAAAATTACGCGAATGTAGGTTGAGGAAAATTCAAATTTATAAAACTATTCGGGGTTGTGATTTCTTCCAATATATTTTTTAAAGATGAAGTGGTTATTTTACATTTGTGTAATATATTGATTTATTAACCTAGAACACGAAATTATGTAAAAGCCTCTTCCGAGGGTCAAATACAAATACCCAATGTAACCCAATTATCATATTCCTATGTCAACCAAGTTACCTGAATGCATTAAGATTAAGTACCAATTATGGCTACCCCCTCCCGATAGGTATATTCCTATCCTGTAAGGAAATCTATTAAAGGGTTATATATCCTCAAGGAAGATCGTGGGCTATTGAGTCTAAGGTCTTTAACCTAAAATCTCTTTTCCAAGTTCATTTTAAGTTTACCAGTTCAATTTTATTAATGGCCAGTTAATAAAAAGCATTAGGATTAAGGCTTAATAAATAAACATTTATATTACACAAACTGTAATTTAACCCCTTATAAACCGATAATATTGGATTTCATCACAACCCTAGATAACTAACTTAGTTACGACATATAACTATGGCTAGTAAGAACTTAAAAATAAAAGACATAAAGTAAAATGTTGAAAATAAAATGCTGGAAAGTAAATAAAGAAAAATACAATAAAAGAAAATTGCTAGGGCTAGATGATCTACTTTTATCACTACTATTTTAGATATCTCCCTTAATATAATATATTAACTTGTATGATATTACCAACCAGCCATATAGGCGGTATCCTTATTAAGGCAGATTAAGTCCAACCGACCATAAAGGCGGTATCACAATTTGTCCATAAACCAGCCATATAGGCGGTAATTTCCAACCGACCAGCCAGGCGGTCTCCATGCTTAGTCAGGTTAAAACCAGTTTATAATGGATTACCAACCGACCAATATAGCGGTATCATTGTTAAGTCAAATTTTAAATAGTGAATATATTATAATTAAGCGAGATTAATCTAAATAGCAGTAATCAAAGTTTTACCTTTCACCCTAGTAGGGGGAAGTTACCTCCTCATAGCTGAATAGTAAAAACTGAAAAAGTAAAGAAAGTAAATTACTATTACATAAAGTAATTAAAATTAATTACAAAACTGAAATTAAAATAAACTAGATACAAAACTCCATATTTACATCAGAGAATTCAGAGAGGAAGGTACATCTGAAACTGAAATTTCGAGCTGAATTTATAGGCGTCAGTAGGTGTCGCGCGTCACGAGGCGCGTTGATCATCGACAAGTGGCAGATTAGCTTCGCGAGATCGTGACACGTATCACGCTTACGTCAGCGGCTGAATTATTAGTATCAGCAGCATATGATGGCGACACATCTCCCGGTGCACGTTAGCGTGGTTCGCTGAGATGTTGACACGTGGCAGGTGAATTTTAGCATCGATGATGATTGTCGGCAGCATGTGATGGTGACACGTGGCACGGCGCACGTTATCATGATCGGGTTCGATGTTGACATGTGGCAGGCGCACATTAGCAAATTCGGCGCACTTTAGCATCCAGCGTATTTTAGCAAAATCCCTCTGATTGGTCAACATGTCCCGACGCATGTTAGCATAGTTACGGCGCACGTTAGGCCTCGCAACACGTGGAGCGTGTCGCGACATGCCAAATGACGATTTTGCCCTTTGCTGTCTTTTTTCACTGTTTTGGCCCCAAATCATCTCCAGTATGTCCTGAAACTTTATTTATCTACAAAATAACACAAAAACACATCAAAATATTCACAAAACTCAAGAATCTATACAAAATATTAGGTCAAATGAGTGGGAAATAGTGATATATTTACCACTCATCACTGACGGAGTTTGATATAGAATACCTCACCTATAAGGTAATCAAAGGGCGAGCCGTAGCGGAATTCCTGGCATTACAACCTATATAAGGATATCAGTATAAGTTTGAATTCCTGAACGAGAAGGTTCAAGCCATAATAGTTCAGGGGTGGAAAATATATTTCGACGGGGCGGCAAATTACAAAGGAGCTGGAATAGGAATTATGAAAGTAACCCTGAAGGAGAAACTTGGTAAAAGGTTGACGTTCAGAATAACCAACAACATGGTCGAATATGAAGTATGTGTCTTTGGACTGAAAGCACTGATAGCCTTATGAGCTAGGGACGTAGAAGTTTATGGAGACTCGATGTTGGTAGTTCGACAGATGCGAGGGGAATATGAATTGAAGGAAGACCGTTCGAGACCCTACCTACTCCATCTCAGGAAGTTGGCATAGGCTATCCCCGACTGTAAATTCCAGCACTTGCCACGAGAAGAGAACGAAATGGCGGACGCACTAGCCACCCTAGCCGCAACTTGGGAAAACCCGGAAATATTGGTAATGAGACCCTTTGTGCTGACAACAGCTAGTAGACCCAATCATGAGATAGAGAGAACCTTGGAAATATAAGTCGATGATGGGAATCTGTGGTACTATGACATTCTGTAGTATCTAGAACATGGGGAATTCCCAGAAGGAGCCGACAAGAAAGACAGAATATCCATTCAGAAATTGGCTTCCCAGTATGTGAGTTTGGGGGGAGAGCTGTACAAGAGACAAGCCAATGGCGTCCAGCTGAAATGTTTAAGAAAAGAATAGGCTCAGAAGGTGATGGAAGAGGTGCACGCTGGAGTATGTGGACCGCACATGAATGGATTGAATTTGTCTCACAAGATAGTGAGACAAGGATTTTACTGGTCGACCATGGAAGCCGACTGCGCAAAGCTGTTGAAGCACTGTCACGATTTCCAGGCACACGGCAACTTGAACCATCTACCGTCTACAGAATTGCATGGACTGTCAGAACCATGGCCTTTCTCAGCATGGGGTATTGACATGATTGGAGAAACCATGCCACATGAATCAAATGGACACCGCTTCATAGCAGTGGTGGTAGACTATTTTTTGCAGTGGGTGGAAGCCTTGTCATTCCGTAATGTTACGGCGAAGCAGATATCCAAGTTCATAGCCTATATTATAATATGTCGATATGGAATGCCACATCACGTCGTGACGGACAATGGGGTCCAATTTCAGGGAGAAACAAAGGCGATGTTGCAGAAGTACGGGATAGGGCATCACAAATCATCACCTTACAGACCACAGGCTAACGGGACGATGGAATTGGCCAATAAAACTATAAAGAAAATACTAGCTAAGATGACGAAAAGTTATAAAGATTGGGCTGACAAACTATCGTATGCCATGTGGGGGTATAGAACTTTGGTGAGAACGGCAACGGGAGCCACACCATATGCTTTGGTTTACGGGATGGAGGCAGTGTTACTAGTGGAAATAGAGATACAGTCAATGTGGGTACTAGTATAGGAATGATTTTCTAAGTAGGAATGGGCCTCGCAGAGGTTCGAACAGCTAGCATTACTGGATGATAAAAGGATAAAGGCCTTGTACCACATGTAGCTATACCAGAAAAGGTTGGCCAGGGCATTCAACAAGAAGTTGTGTCCCATCAAGATCAGAGAAGGTGATTTAGTGCTCAAGCAGTCGAAGGCGCTGATGAAGGAACTCCGAGAATGGAGAACAACCTCGAGAATGAGGACAGATCTGAAAAAAAAAAATTAGCTCGCTGAGTTGAAAATCTAAAAAGATAACTCATGGCAGGATAGAGCAATCCGCTAAGTTGAAAATCTGAAAGGACAGCTTAGGCAAAAGATAGGACGAACCTGTAAGATAAGGGGACTCCCAAGAAACCAGCTTCCAGGATGGTGTTCTATCATGTCTAGACCATGAAGCGTCTCGGCCAAGATAACGGGGGAAGGATCATGACCACATCGGATTCCCTCGATGATGTGCAATAAATGATAGCTTCTTCCCGTACTATCACAACCCACTAAGAGGTATTGAGCCAAGATACAGAATAAGACTACACTCCTCCAAGGACGGGACCCTACCTCTATCCTGGAAGATACACGTAGAAGGACCTGTAACTCAATGGACGAAGCACAAGGAAATACCTTCTCCGCATCCTCATGACAGTAAAGGAAAGCTTCGAGAATCAGAAGACGTGATTTTCAGTATCCTAAAAGGGTAGTAAGAGAAAATGCAAGCCGAGAATGGAACTAAACTCCTCGGGGAGAGGGCATATTTCGAAATCTGGGAATCGGAAGACATGATTTTTAGTATCCCAATAGGATGAGGCCGCTTTCAAAAAGGCGTAATCCACATTGACCCGGTGCAGGTAGCGGAGACCAGAAAGCTGATCTAGGTTTGGGGATGACCAGTCTACCACCCCGCGAATAAGGGACACAACGAGATCTTGAGCCGTGGGACCAAAGAGAACTGAGCAATCACCGGAGGCGAATTGGCAGAAGGAAACTGTAAGCAGGCAGAGGGGGTGCCCAAAGTTTTTGATAAGCAAAGGGGCACCAAAGGCCAAGAGGATTCTTAGAGGGGTGATGAAAACCTCTAGCGCAAGGAAGGCCTAACCATGGATAACATCAAGCGAATATGACAGAGAAACCCCATCGGAATAGGGAATGCATCCATGCACACATATCGCATACATAATTTTTATTTTGTGTTCGCAGGCTTTGAAGAAAAAGAAAAAGTGGTGAGGACGAATAACTCCGAGAATGAGGACCTTGGGAATGAGGACGAGCAAAGAGCCTCGAGAATGAGGACGGTTCAGGGGTCGAAGTGACTCACCGCCATAAGTTCGACATTTCATGAATGAATCCTAGGGTCGAGGCCCACATTATCAACAGTTTGGGAATGAATCCCCGAGGTCGAAGAACCTCATCATCATGGAAAAAAATCCCCAGTGGATCGAAAGTCATGCAGATGGACCAAAACGCAATCACCCAGCACGATTCGGGAATGAAACCCATGGGTCAAAGCACCTCCCCGTCAATTCAGGAATGAATCCTAGAGATCGAAGCATCTCACACCCAGCATGGTTCAGGGATGAATCCTAGGGGTCGAAGCACCTCGCCATCAACTCAACTCAGTTCGGGAATGAATCCCAAAGATCGAAGCATCTCATACCCAGCATAGTTCGGGAATGAATCCCAGGGGTCGAAGCACCTCGCCATCAACTCAACTGAATTCGGGAATGAATCCTGGAGGTCGAAGCGCCTCAAGGATCAAAGCATCTCACACCCAGCATGGCTCGAGAATGAATCTCAAGGGTCGAAGCTCCTCGCCATCAACTCAACTCAGTTCGGGAATAAATCTCAGAGGTTGAAGCGCCTCAGAGATAGAAGCATCTCACACCCAGCATGGTTCGGGAATGAATCCTAGGGTTCGAAGCACCTCGCCATAGACTCAACTCTGTTCGGGAATGAATCCCAGAGGTCGAAGTGCCTCAGAGATCGATGCATCTCAAACTCAACATGGCTCGGGAATGAATCCCAGGGGTCGAAGCACCTCGCCATCAACTCAACTCAGTTCGGGAATATATCCCAAAGGTCGAAGCACCTCAGAGATCGAAGCATCTCACACCCAGCATGGTTCGGGAATGAATCCCAGGGGTTGAAGCACCTCACCATCAACTCAACTTAGTTCGGGAATGAATCCCAAATGTCGAAGCGCCTCAGAGATCGAAGCATCTCACACACATCATAGCTCGGGAATGAATCCCAGGGGTCAAAACACCTCTCCATCAACTCAAATCAGTTCGAGAATGAATCCCAAAGGTCGAAGCACCTCGGAGATCGAAGCATCTCACACCCAGCATGGTTCGGGATTGAATCCCAATGGTCGAAGTACCTCGCCATCAACTCAACTCAGTTCAGGATTAAATACTAGAGGTCGAAACGCCTCAGAGATCGAAGCATCTCACACCCAGCATGATTCGGGAATGAATCCCAGTGGTCGAAGCACCTCGCCATAAACTCAACTCTGTTCGGGAATGAATCCCAGAGGTCGAAGTACCTCAGAGATCGAAGCATCTCACACCCATCATGGTTCGGGAATGAATCCCAGGGGTCGAAGCACCTCGCCATCACCTCAACTCAGTTCAGGAATGAATCCCTAAGATCGAAGCATCTCGCAAAAGTAACGAAACAACAAGTAAGACCGGCAATGGCCGACGAACCAGATAAGTAAAAATGCATGCATGACTTTGATCGGGTTGTCACGGTCACACACTGCACAAGCCCCATCAAAGTGGGGGCGACTGTAGACATTGCATTTTTACATGAGCCCAAGGATGAGCCTCGTATGGAGGCACTACCTGAAAAGTTACGGAAATTACGAAAAATGAATGCTAGAAGAAAGGAAAACCTCCAAAATTAGAACCTCATGGGATTCGGACTCACTAGCCAGTCTCGGATTCAGCTACTACTTCAAACCTTAGCTTCGAACCTCCCATACAGCCCATCTACGTGGCCCATGACCTATCATGCATGCCCAAAACCCCATGCAATCAGCCCACACACTCAAATCCCCTCATCAACATTTTCCAATTTAATGAGATTTTGGGATCCCATCCTCACCAATTTAACAAGATTTGAGATCTCCTCATCACCAAATTTATGATATTGTATTCCCAAAATAATTTGATAAAAATATTCCCCAAATCAACATGATTTGTTTCCCTATTTAGAGATCCCTTCAAATTATTATAAAAGAGAGGTCTCTTTTCTTCTTCTTGTGGCGGAAACTTGGAACAAAACCCTAGGGCAATCACTGAAATAAAAAAAAACAAAAACATAAAAAGACTCCCCGAAAAAAAAAAGGAAGACCGAGAGAAGAGATAAATAAAAAAAAACAGAAGGAAAAATAGGGGGATCACCGAAACCTAGACACAAAAACAGGCTCTCTTCTTCTTCTTATCACCGAGAAAACAGAGAGAAAAAAAAAAGCCAGCCAAATCACCAAAAAACAACACCAAATCACCGAAAAAAGAAGCCAACCAAATCACCAAAAAATTGTTGGACAATTATTACCCATAGCATCACTATTTGTACAGAACATTGTGTTGTTGTACAAATTTACTATGTGACAAAGGAAATTGCTCTTTTATCATTTGTAATTGGATTACCAAGATACATAAATGATAAAAGTCCATATAATTAGTACCAGATTAATAAAATATGAGACAGTATTAATCCACAAAGGTTTAATCATTAAAAATCCCTAGTCGTAGTATTATCGAGATTGGACATCGATAATGCAGAATAGACTAGTATTGCACTTGTGCTTGTTATGGGAGCATAACGGCATAGTTCTCATATATTTGGGTATTGGATACTCATGCAAGTGTAATAGGAGGTTGTGTTTACCGATGGTACGGAAACAGCTTCGCTCTGGATAGACCCATCAGAATCCCATTGGTAGTATGACTATGTGTCTATGGGAATCCGAATTAGGGTAGGTGTATTTGGTCTTAACTTGAGACTTGCATCGCTAATACTTGTGACAATCAATATACTTTGGTTTTGGTCATCCAAGGCTTTAACAGGTTCTGTGTACGCCTCTTCTAGGTATATTGAGAATCGTAGTGTATTGGGTGTGATGTCAAGATGGAAGTATCACTTCAGTCATATGGAGATGATGATCTCGTAGGATACGGAACTAGTACTCTTATGTACTGTAGTCATCGGGATAATATGACTAGGTCATTTTATCCGATTATAGAGACTAGTTACCAGAGATCTGATATGTGCTTCGTACGGGGCAGACACAATTCAAGCCCCAGGCCTAGCATGTGACATTCGATACTGGATCGCTAAACGCAATACTACGTATACTACGCCTGACACAGATTACATATTCCTTAAAAGAATATTTCTGGAGAATTGGGTAGGCACGGTGTTTTGCTAGAAGCCAATCATGTCTTGTAAATCGGTAATAACGTGGTACTAGGTACGCACGTATTCGGATATTCCGATGACCGGATTTACTGCCAACATATCCATGGATCTCATGGGTCGCTACCCGAAGATTCACCGATGACGTATGACTCGAACATAATTAATCTACGATTAATTAGATGAGAGAGAAAATTAATCTAGGATTAATTGCGGAGAGATTTTATCTGGGATAAAATACTATTTAAAGAGAGAGAACGATTAATTTGGAATTAATCGATAAAATAATATATTCGATATATTAAATGAAATTAGATTTCGACGCTGAATTAAAATTAGATTTTAATTCGGGCAAACGAATTAATTTAGAATTAATTCGCGAGCGACGTGAATAGTAATTTTGCTAGGCATAATTATTTAATTAAATTTGATTTAATTGCGTCGCAACGGAAAATTCATTAATTCGGAATTAACGAACCCGAGCCTGGAGTGTGTTTGCGGACCCACTCGGATTTTGAATTAAAGTGGGGCCCACACTTATCACATCACCTAGTCAACTTTATCAACTTTTTGTTGATAGAAGTAGATGTGATTTGATGGTTGCTTGTTTCTTACACAAGTATTATTTAAATTGATGTGATAATGACTTGTACCAAATTTTAGAAAATTGTTAAATGGTATTTGATTTTTTAAATCAAATAACAAAAACACATTCACTTATCTTCTTCCTTCTCTCTCCATTCACGCCATTTTTCTCTCTTTATCTCCCTCTTGGAGTTGGCTTGGCCGAATGGCCTTCTCCCTCTCACAAACTCTCATTGGTCGAGAGTTACAAGAAGAAAACCAAGGGATTTTGTTGCAAAATTGTAGGCACTGCATTTTTGCATATAAGTCCCGATGATGAGTCTCGTACGGATGCACTACTCTTTAGGTTGCGGAAGTCGCGGGAAATGAATGTCGGAAGGGGAAATTCAGAATAAGTATGTCATCAGATTCAATTCACATGTTCACTGCTTTCGCGTTCGTGCTGCGTTCGTGAGCACGTTCGAACGTCAAGCAGATTGCGGGCGTTCGTGTAGCGTTCGAATCGGTGTTCGAACGGTGTCAGTACTTCTGGTTTTGCTGCTAGCCTCACGCCCAAGCCCAATTAGCCCACCAAAACCCATCCAAAAATTAATTAAAATATTTAAAATACATGTCACAAATTAAACTAAATTAATTAGATCAAATCCCTCCCTAATCTAATCAAATCCCTTCATAATCTAATCAAATCCCTTCCCTAATCAAACACCAATTAAGATATTCACTCCCTAAATTAAACACATCTCTTCCTTTCATAAACAAATCAAAACACTTCCTTTTTTTTGAGGATTTCCTTCCTTACCTAGAAACCCTAGCAAACCATTATAAAAAGACACTTAAACCAACCTTTCACACCCTAGCACATCCACGAAAATCACACAGAATTCTGCAAAGCATTAGCACCCAAGCTCTCCAAAAAAAACACCTTAGATCATCTCAGAAAACACACACACAGAAAAGAAGAAAGAACCCTAGCACATTCACAAAAAGAAGAAGAGAAAGACAGTCCTTAACCACCACCGAAACTACACCAAAAACTGCACTTAAAACAGTCCAGAAAACCAACCCTCTTTCACCTTAAAACCGTGAGAGATAGCAGCAAAACAAAGGAAACGACAACTCAAAACTGCGAGGCAACGAACGAAAGCAGTGGACCAGTGAACCGAAGGAGTTGCGGAGCATCAATCCTTCCGACGGCCGTGTAACGCACTTTTGAGAGACGACTTAAGAGGTTAGACCTGAGGGCACCATTCTTATTTATTCTCATCTTTTTTTGTTGTTTATTAGAATTTCTTCGCATGAGAGTCGTTTGTTGATACATGTTGTGGTCCTTGAATGAATGGAATATGTGTTCTCTCTTGGGGTATATCGGATGGAAACCCATACGTAAATTCCGTAGCCGAATCTGAATGGACGGTAGTGCAGTATGTACTTGGGAAACAACTCCACGTACCACTCGAGAAACTTTGAAATGCATTTTTCGTCTTATTATTTAATTTCCGTTCATTTATTGCTTGTAATCCTGTCATCCATTTTCCGCATGTGTTTGTTTTATTTATTTACGTATTGATAGTAATAATGCGCTTGGGCTTGACTAAAGTGGATTAAAGGTCCTCTATCCGAGGGAAACGCCCAAAGGCTACCTTTATCACAATGTCTTGCCGCGCCGGATGAGGCATGTTCGATTGAACGTGAGATGTGTTCAATCGGACATCCAATATCCTATATCGTTACTTTGTTATCCACTTATCATTGCTTGATGCGCATGGGCTTAACTAAGTTGGTTTAAAGGTCCTATATTCGAGGGAAATGCCTAAAGGCTACCTTTATCACAATGTTTTGTCGCGCCGGATGAGGCATGTTTTATTGAACGTGAGATGTGTTCAATCGGGTATCTAATGTCCAATATTATTACTTTTCTATTCACATATGATTACTTGACGCGCATGGGTTTGACTAGGGTGGATTAAAGGTCCTCTATTCAAGGGAAACGCCTAAAGGCTACCTTTACCACGATGTCTTGCCGCGCCGGACGAAGTATGTTTGATTGGATGTAAGTATGTTCAATTGGGCGTACGAGGTCCCATATTATGTATTTTTTCCTTCGCATATGTGTCCATGTCGCCATAAATTCCCTTTCTTTTGTAATCTCGTTCGAACACGTCCAAGAACGCACCTCGAACGCATGCTCTCGGCCCTCCCCCATTCGAACGCGTTTACGAACGCTACTCGAACGCGCATATTTTCTACTTTATCATACATCAGGTCTTATCCCGTTCGAACGCATCCAAGAACGCATCTCGAACGCATGCTCTCGGTCTTTATCCGTTCAAACAAGTCCAAGAACGCAACTCGAACGCATGCTCTCGGCCCTCCCCCGTTCGAACGCGTTTACAAACGCTACTCGAACGTGCATATATTTCTGCTTTATCATGCATCAGGTCTTATCCCGTTCGAACGCGTCCAAGAACGCACCTCGAACGCATGCTCTCGGCCCTTCTCCGTTTGAACGCGTTATCAAACGCTCCACGAACGAGCTTTCACCTGTTACATCCCATTTCATGCATGTTTGTTTCTCTCATTACATTCTCATACATGATTACTTCCATGATTGTTTCTTTTGCACTAGAAACTTAATTATGTCTCTCATATATTTATGTTTTACTCGTATTGCCATGTTTATCGATTTAATGTGTTTATGAAATTATATGTCTGCCATTATTCCAATTTATTTTCATGCATGTGAACTTAGAAGTAGAATACTCTTGGAAGCATATGTTGCGTAGATTCGATTAAATTATTGCACAAATCATTTCATTACAAGTGGCATAAGTAAGGGACCATTCTGAACCCAACGGTTTGAGGTCTTCCCTTGCGAGGGGTGAGTGCGGCCTTAAATTATTTTCCCGGTTCACACCGGGTGGCAACTCCATTTTTAGTTCTCCGGTTTAGTCCCCTGCGGGCTACTCCGTACTCCCAACTAGGCCGCGAGCCTAGAACAGCGTCGCCAATTTCTGTGTCCTACAAAAATCTCCTATGCTAGCACATCAAAGAGCTATACAAAGGTGATAGGGAAACAATCTCATGAGTTTGGAATTCATTCAACAAGCTTGGAAGCTCAACATACATCAAAGAAAGCTTGGAGCAACTTCCATGGAGGCAAAGTTTTGAACTTCTCTTCAACATCCAACCGAGCATTGTAAGTATTTTCCGCATTCTTACTTTGTTGTATTCACATGATTTCTTGCTTAATTTGATCTTGGTTTGACCTAGAAAACCCAAAAAAAAATAACACCAAATCACCAAAAAATTACACTAAATCACCGAAAAACACCATCCAAAAAGACCGAAAACAACCAGCTATCACCAAAAAAATCAACCGGCAAAACAACCAACAAAACACCGTAAAAAACCAAAACAAAACAACCAAAAATAGCTAATAAAATAACCAGAAACAGGCAATAAAACACCAAAAATACCAAAACAAAACAACCTGATACAGCCAACAAAATAACCAGAAACAGCAAACAAAAACAACTAGCCAACCACCAAAAAAATAGTGAAACAACGACCAGCAACCAGCGAAGCAGCGACCAGCAACTAGTGAAACAGCGAGTAGAAACAGTGAAATAGTGAGCAGAAATAGCAAAACAGGGAGTAGAAACAGCAAACCGGTGAACCAGAGATCCTTCCGGCGACAGCCTAACGCACTTCCGAGAAAGTAACTTAAAAGGTAAGACCTGAGGGTACCCTTATCATATTTATTTTTATAGTTTCGGACGCTGCATACCTGGCTAGACGTGAAATACGTCTAGCCGGGTATGCAAAACCCTACATCAAAGACGGCCAAATTTATGGTTACATTTTTTTTATTTCTTTGGCGTTTTGTTATTTATCTTTTTGCCTATTTATCGTTATTTTATTATTTCCCCTTTATTTTATTATTTATGTTTTTGTCTATTTATCGTTATTTTATTATTTCGCCTTTATTTTGTTATTTATCTTTTTGTCTATTTATCGTTATTTCATTATTTCGCCTTTATTTTGTTTATGTTGACGATTATCCGTCTATGCATGGTTATATTCTTATGTCCGCTTACATTGCATTGATGATTATGTGTGTTATTATCCCTTGCGGTATATCGGATGGAAACCCAAACGTAAATTCCGGAGCCGAATCCGAATGGACGGTAGTGCGATTTGTACTTGGGATACAACTCTATGTGCCACTCGGGAAATACTCATATATACGTGATTAACCCTCTTTTTGTTCTCTATTCATTTATTGATGTTTTTCCCGCTTTTGATTGTTTATTATACTTTTTCGTTATCGCATCTCGTATTTCTTAATTTTATGTGCTTTTGGAACTATGTTATTGTGATTATTATTTTGGTTGGGTATGTTATTATATTTTTATTCACTTTTATGCCTGAATTGCATTAAGACCTGGCTATACCATTGTGTGAACCCCTCCATTATACTGGCATAAGTAAGGGACTATTCTGAACCCAACGGTTTGAGGTCTTCCCTTGCGAGGGGTGAGTACGGCCTTAAATCTTTCCCAGTTCACACTGGGTTGCGACTATTTTATTCTCTGGTTTAGTCCCTCGCGGGCTAATCCGTAATCTCTACGGGCTGCGAGCCTAACAGTTTCGTGGTCGCTGAACATCATAAGCATAGCGGTAAACCCCGCTTCGCACCTATAGTAGTTCCCTCATGACCATCCAAATGAAATGGGATCTGATTAAACCCATTATATGTAGATATACACACATTTCGGTTATGGTTGAAAACTGTAATTGAATCGTATGGTTTGCGGTTCCGTAACCAAACCGTAGATATAAGATTCGATTGTGGTTTTAACTAAGGCTATAAAATAATTTAAAGTGTTATAAAGTAATAAAAAATTAAGGATTTACTAAATCATACATTGATGATTGATAGAAAAATAAAAATATAAATAAATTGAATTTTTAAAGAATAAAAATAGAAAATTAAAGATTAAAGATTAAAGATTAAAAATTAAAAATAAATAGATTAAAAAAGTAAAGAAGTGAATTTTTAAAAATAGAAAAATTAAAGATTTACTAACAGTTGAAACCGTAACTGTAACGGTTACTATTTCAACCGTACCAACCGCCAAACTGAAGGTTGGTTTTTAAACCAACCATAACTGAACCAGACGGATCCGGTTCGGTTTGGTTTACGATTACGGTTTATGGTAATGGTTTGGTTACAATTGGTCAACGGTTCGGTTACGATTCAGTTATGGTTTGAAACTGTAAGAGTGTGCATGCCTAACTATATATACCCAGGAATGACAGCTTTTCATATCATGTGGTTACATCCACCAATTGATCAATTTTTAGAAGTGGGTAGGGATCTTTTGGACAAGCTTTATTTAAACAAGTGTAGTCAGAACAAACTCTTCAGCTTTCGTTCTTCTTCTATATCACAACCATGTTGGAAACCCATTACAGATATCTCGCCTCTCGTATAAAGTCAAATTTCAACAATCTATCAACTTCATCTGAAATTATCTGATTCTTCTCCAGAGCAAATCTATGTTGCCTTTACTATACAGGCTTTGCATCCCTATTAATTGCCAATATATAACAAGCCATACTTGGGTCTATCTAAGATATGTCTTTATGCATCCATGCTAAAACATGCATTATCCAAGAGAAATTTCATCGATTCCTCTTTCTCTTGTTCTGTCAGCTTCTACCCAATCTGTACCCTCCAGTTTGGGAATGCTAGATCCAAAGGTTGGGATTTAGTGATTCAATGGTTGGCGCATGGTAAACACAATCATCTGCAAATCACTTTGGAACCGAATCTTGTAATTGCTATTTGGCCCTCTTTTAGGGCCTTTCCTCATTCGAAGTGCTCTACCTTTTGTCTCTCTCCTTAATTTTTACTGGATGGATTGTAAGAGCATAACATTATCTAACCGTTTGCTAATCCCCCTTTATGTCAAACGTCCCCACATCGGATGCATTAACACACCTTACCACTTCATGAAGTGTTGAAGACACAACTTGAAAATACTATGAATCTATTGCCTTTCCACAATTGCATTATATACGAAATGTGTATCTACTACCAAAAAGCTAAACTCATGATAACTGGCAAGGAAATTATGCCTCTCGCATTAAGCATTGTTCCCTCAAAGGCGATGAGAGGTGCATTACTAAAACGTAGATCATGTTGTTTTAATTTCATCTTCCGAAATATATCTTCAAACAGGATCTTGGCACTACTTCCTCCATATACCAAAATTCGCTGTACTAGGATACTCCCCAACATAAATTGTAATGACCAGTCGATCAATATGAGAAAAATTCATGTTAGCCAAGCCCTTACGCGTGAATATTATTGGGGTCTGCTCTTCAACAATTGCACCTAAAACCTCTTCCACCTCGGACCTCTTCGCGTGAGAGGCCTTTCAATATTGGGCCCTCCATGATTCTCCCGAAGTGTTCTCTGTTGGCCTTCCATGAATGTTATAAGTATGCCCTGAATCAATCCTCATCTTAAAGAACTTAACAGGTACCCCATCTAGGCCCAATTCATCTCGCAGTTGTTTATTCCAAATGAGCCACTGAATTTGGTTTCGCTAAATAAAGCAATCATTGGTTTTGTGCCCAATATTTTTATGAATATTATTGGGGTCTAGTCTTTAGCAATTTCACCCGAAACCTCTTCCACCCCGAACCTCTTCGCGTGACGCGTGAGAGGCATTTCTATATTGGGCCCTCCATGATTCTCTGTAAGTGTTCTCTGTTGGCCTTCTATGAATGTTATAAGTATGCCCTGAATCAATCCTAGAACTTGGCAGCTATCCCATCTAGGCCCGATTCATCTTAGCGGAGGATCTAAAAATTGTTTTATACTGTTGCAGTTGTCTATTCCAAATGACCCACTGAATTTGGTTCCGCTAAATAAAACAATCATTGATTTTCTGCCCAATATCTTTGTGGAAGACACAAATAAAGGTTTGAGTCCCTGACTTTTTTAGGGGTTTTGATTGGCTTGGGCTCTCTAAACAAGCCTGAGTTCTTGTTGTCAGCCCAAATTTTGACAGAGTTAGTGTTTAAAGGGATATCACTGGTGCAAGTTGGAATACTTTGGGTTCGAGATTTTTTATGTGGTTTGGGTTTAGGTGTTTTTTTTTTTGTTTTTTTGCTTGGGCTTTTTAAATAAACATATACCATTGATTATTATTTTTGGTTGCTTTCCTTCTAGAATCCCAATACTTTCAGCCAACCTTTTGTTCTCGTTAGTTAACTGTTCAAGGGCTAAGATTGCCCTTTGTAACTTTTGCTCTAGTATTTCCTATGCTTCTGATATCGTCACTATTTCAAAATCTGCATCTTAGGACTGAATAATTACGGAAACCGAACTCTATCCTTCTTGAGTCATTCTTTTACTGATTTATTGAAATTCTCACACTTTTCACCTTCAAAATTCTTCAAAAGTTAGTTTTCTAAAAGATTTCGTGGTGATGTTGAGTATGCTCGTCATCACTCACGTGTTGTACTCATGCTATACTCTGAGAAGTTATTTTTTGCAACAATTTTATTTTCAAGCAAATTTTCAAAAACACAAGTACTTTAAAATTGACTCTACTTTCCCAGGAGCATGATGCAATATTTATTATTATAATTCCCAAAAATTCATAAATAATGATTCATGTTGCATGTTTCTCATGTCAACCAATCATGCATGTTAAAAATTTTCTAGTTTTCAATGCATGGGTTGTCATCTTCAATTTCTGGGAAATATAGTTGTACGTAAGAGTTTAGGTTGTTTATTATGTTATCAGCTTTCGACTACTGTGAATTCACTTCATTCGATTCTCACTCATATACCTAGACATACTTTTTATTACTAGTGTACGAGGCAGAACTCAGGTGCAATGATTTAAATATTTTTTCAACTTTAAAACGTTCATACTCACCATCCCTTCATTACACATACTTAATGAGCATATTAGGTTTTATGCAGCAAATATTTCATATAAGAATGACATAAATTTTAATTTTCATACGAGCGTTTCTTCATGCTCTAAATTCACAAAGATGGTATATGATACATGCATATCAAAAATATATCAACTTTTATAAGATTTTCTTTGGGAAGAACATGATAATCCTATGTCCTCCCCACAGACAATATCAATTTAATATAAGCGCTAAGAAGTAGTAAGAATCAATATCCTCAAAAGTCTTAGGCCTAATTTTCCAGAGTCCAGTTTAAGATGGGCTAAAAATTGTGGATGGTCTGAATTTTCCTTACTTCCAATTCGGTAATGGATTATTGCGTGAATGCACCCATAGATTAGAACCTTCCTCTTTTGTCTTTAATTGTTATTGGAAATGAAGTTGGTAAGTTTTGCTGGAAACACAGCCATGATAGGCAGTAGAATTTAAAATTTTTGTCTGACGTCCAAAACCCAAGATCTCTTATTTTGGTTTATTCTATAATCATATACATGTTTCTAATGTTTCATGGCATAAAACCTCATAAACATGCTAATATCATATAAACATAAATGGAAGTGAATAGAATGGGAACTTACAAGAACCGAAGACTCCTCCAATCTACAAGCTATTAATAGACTTCCTGAACTCCTTCAAGCTTTACTAACATCCACCCAAGTGTGTGACCCCCAAATATGCACACACCAAAGCCAAACGATAGTGATAAGGTCGATGTCTTGAGTGCACGAGTATCTTGCCTTTGGTGCTAGCCTAGGCAAGTACCTAAAATATTAAACTAGTGGTTTCTCGTGACAAAAATAGAATCAAAGCTCCACAATTTCATAGCTTACTCTTAGCACTAGAGTTGCACACTTTTTAAATCAATTATAAAAACATAGAGCACCATATGGCCTCTTTATATAGTACTCTAGTGGTAAAATAATTACCATCCATTGTTCGATTAAGAGCTCTTTATAAAGTGCTATAGTGCTAAGATAATCATTTAACTATCCAATATGGGATTAAGAGCTCTTTAATTTCAACTATTGGATATTAGCATGATGATATGATATGTCAGGTGATTACGCCCAAAAAGTACTTGCGGTTATCGTAGTATAGTTGGGGTGTCGATTCCTCAAAGAGATTGTTACAGGAACTAATTTACTCAAACAAAAACGTTAACAATAACTTAAATAAAGAAAACGAATGGATTGATAATTTAAGATAAAAACTATGGAAAATACTATAAGAATATCAATAGAGAGATATGGCAGAGCATCAGGAATCCCTCTTGTATCAAAATCCTATATTCAGTTATTGATTCTTGTTATTACTCAACTGAAAGTTTCACATCCCAAACCAACAGTCGGAGGATATTCAATTCTATGCATATTTAATTCTAAGTTAATCAATGATTATTTTCTCTATGTTAACAGCACACAAAAGTCATCATTACGAGCTATCTAACGTCGACAATATACCCTCAGGCAATACTGCAGCAGAAGACCAACACATGAAACAACTTTTACCAGTCACAACTGGGTTCGCAAATCACACATAGAAGAAGCATGACTGGATCTATATGGGAGTTGACAAAACACAATCTCTGGGTTCAAGAATCGTAAGATGATAAAGAATAACAACCATCAATTATATTAAATGTTTAAAAGTTCATTCAAGAATCAAAAACATAAATATACAAATTTAAATACAAAAGTTCATCCTTAACTTTGCCTAGGAGATTAGTTCTCCATGCGGAATAGAGAGATAACCTGAATAGATTGGAGAGACGGCATGTTTGTCTTTGAAGCTCTTCGTTCTTCTCTCTCAATCTTGTGTTTGTGGCTCTTTTTGTGTGTTTCTCCTCTATTTCTCTCTGATTTTTCTCCCCCTTTAGGGTTTGGACGAAGTTGGGTTTATATAGCGCATCAAAGACGACTAAATCAGGGTTTTAGGTTGTTCCGAGGTGCCGCGGCGCTGGTCTTTGGGCGCCACGGTGCCCAACTCTCGGCCAATTTATATGTGTGCAGGTTCTTAGGGCACGTCGCGACACATGGCTGTTGGACTGATTTTTGTTTTCTTCATTTCCGCTCTTCCCGCGTGATTCTGATGCATCCGTAAGGTCCCGAAACATGTGTAATTGATCCAATCTTCATGTTCCATTGCTTCCTAATAACAAAGCACAAAATGAACTCTAATCAAGATTAAATACAAGATAATTGAGCTGAATTAGCAGTGTTCTAACTACACTTTTGTGCACTTATCACAACCTCCAACCAGCTTATTGCTAGTCTCTAGTAATTCTAGCGTAAAATAAAATAAGAACTAAATAAATAAAAACTGACTAAGCCATTTTCGTAAGGGTAACGACTGCATTTAGTGTATGCAACATGTCTTTAAACCCCTAGATGTCTCTACTGGACGAGTTATAGTCTCGTGAGGGCTTACAGCAATGACACCCACAAACGTCATTTAAAACACATACAAACATGCAAACTGAAAATAACAAAATACAATAGTCCCAACAGTTACACATATTATTGTCCTCAAAGAATGTCTAGTAATGAAATCAGAGAACCTTCAAAGTACTCAACGTATCTCAAATCCAAGTCCTTGAATAAATCATCTAAGCCAGACTACAGTATGTGTGTGTGTGTAAAGGTTTATTCATAGCTCGATTCCTAGGTAAGCCAACTCAATGATTTCGTTTAAAAATTGGGATCCGATGGGTCAAACCAACCTAGATATCTCAATTATGCTCTCTGTAATTACCTTTTTGTGCTCAGCATGGTATGATTTTTTTCTTTTCTTGTCTCTTTTTCGACTTTTTCTTTTCTTTCTATTTTCTTTTCTTCTTCCTTTCAACACATCTACCCTTTAGGGTAGCATTTCTCCTCATGTTGGTCCTAATACTCGCCCATGGGTAGCTTCATGTTTATCGGTTATAGGTGGTTTAATTTCTTTCTTTATAGACTTTTTCTTTTATTTTTAATCATACCACACATCATGACACAAGCAAATCGGGGTAGACATCTAAGCAAATGGTCATTCATCGACATGCAATTTCTTCAACTAGTCACCTTACTAACTACTCAGGCTTTCACTGCTAAAAACCTATAATTAAGTGCTTACGAGTCCAACATAGATCAACTACTCAAAGCATCATATAAGGCTCCTATCTGTCTAGTCAATAGCTTAACTTGTGCCTTAAGATTATCCTCTTCCCTAAAGTGGTGTATGCTTCTGCTAGAAGAGGTGGGGTGTGTCATATCAGTGTTATCCAAGGCATTTGGTCCAGTCCATGTATGAGATTTCTCAACTAAGTCATCTAAGTACTTGAATGCCTCATCAGGGTCGTTCCTTATAAACTCACCATTGCACATCATCTCAATGAATTGGCTCTCTCTAGGGGTTAGTCCATCATAAAAATAGCTTACTATGTGCCAACTCTCATATCCATAGTAAGGACAACTCACTAACATCTCCTTATACCTCTCCCATGTTTAATAAAATGGTTTCACTGTCTCTCTAGGAGAATGTGGAGATTTGTCTCTATGGGAAATATTTGTTAAAGAATGCATGTGTCATCTCGCCCCATGATCCTATTGATCGCGGTCTCAAAGAATACAACCAGCTTTTAGCTCTATCCTTAAGGGTAAAGGGGAATAACTTAAGTCTAATTATGTCAGTGGTTCCAAACCGGTCATGGAAGGTTGCTACTACCTCTTCAAACTCTCTAATGTGCACATAAGGATTTTCGCTCTCTAAACCGTGAGAAGTTGGGAGATACTGTATCATCCCAAGTTTAAAATCTATGTGGGGTGCATTAGGAGGAAACATTATGCACAAATATGTAGCTCTTCGAGTTGGGTGGAGTTACTCTTCAAGAGTCCTCATGGGTGGTCTGAGAGTATTCACTCATATTATGTGCGCTAGACGCGGATGGTATGGCAAAAATATTTTCAAATATGTGTTTTGAATCTGAACTTGAATCTTCCTGTTCTATTTTAGCAAATCTACCCAACCGATCCCTAAGTCTAGGCATGAAATTAAACTCAAGTGAAACAAGAAACAACAAAAATAAAACAAAAATAAATAAAAAAAGAATAAACTAAAATTTAAAATCTAACTAAAACCAAAATTGAAAAAAATAAATAAATAAATAAATAAAAATAATAAAAGTTAAAGAATGAACTAAGTTACCGCTTTGTGTTTGACCAAGCAAACCTGCTCCTTTAGATTGTAAACCGTCTCCCCGGCAACGGCGCCAAATCTTGATTACGCCCAAAATGTACTTGCGGGTTATCGTAATATAGTTGGGGTGTCGATTACTTAGAGAGATGGTTACAGGAACTAATTTACTCAAACAAAAATTTTAATAGTAACTTAAATAAAGAAAACGAATGGATTGATAATTTAAGATAAAAACTATGGAAAATACTATAAGAATATCAGTAAAAAGATATGGCAAAACATCGGGAATCCCTCTTGTATCAAACTCTTATATTCAGTTATTGATTCTTGTTATTACTCAACTGAAAGTTTCACATCACAAACCAACAGTCGGAGGATATTCAATTATATGCATATTTAATTCTAAGTTAATCAATGATTATTTTCTCTATGTTAACAGCACACAAAAGTCATCATTACGAGCTATCTAACGTTGAAAATATACCCTCAGGTAATACTGCAATAAAAGACCAACACACAAAATAACTTTTACCAGTCAAAACTGAGTTCGCAAATCACACATAGAAGAAACATGATTGGATCTATATGGGAGTTGACAAAACATAATCTCTGGGTTCAAGAATCGTAAGATGATAAAGAATAACAACCATCAATTATATTAAACGTTTAAAAGTTCATTCAAGAATCAAAAACATAAATATAGAAATTTAAATACAAAAGTTCATCATTAGCTTTGCCTATGAGATTAGTTCTCCATACGGAATAGAGAGATAGCCTGAATAGATCGGAGAGACGACGTGTTTGTCTTTGAAGCTCTTCGTTCTTCTCTCTCAATCTAGTTTTTGTGGTTCTTGTTGTGGGTTTCTCCTCTATTTCTCTCTGGTTTTTCTCTCCTTTTAGGGTTTGGACGAAGTTGGTTTTATATAAAAAAAAGCCTCGGAGTTATAATACGTATCAAAGACGGCTAAATCAGTGTTTTAGGTTGTTCCGGGGCGCTGCGGTGCCCAACTCTCGGCCACTTTGTATGTGTGCAGGTTATTGGAGCGCGTCACGATACCGGTGATTGGCGCGTCACGACACGTGGCTGCTGGACCGATTTTTGCTTTCTTTGTTTTCGCTCTTCCCGCGTGCTTCCGATGCGTCAATAAGGTCCCGAAACATGTGTAATTGATACAATCTTCATGTTTCATTGCTTCCTAATAACAAAGCACAAAATGAACTCTAATCAAGATTAAATACAAGATAATTGAGCTGAATTAACAGTGTTCTAAGTACACTTTTGTGCACTTATCATCAGAGCATGTTCATAAAACCCTAATTAGGGTTTGGGTGAAATTGGAAAGTGGATTCAAATATCAAAATTTTGACTCTAAATCAGTTCGACTTCAGTTGATCGATCTTTGAAGTTCAGTTGACTGAACTTGCCATAAATAGTCCAATCCGTTTTTCCAATGTACCAAAGTGCCATTATCTATATTTAAACATTCTTAAGCCATTCATTAACCTTATAAATTATTCATCCAATAATAGAAAATATTGAAATCATTTATAAACAATTTCCACAGCAATCAAACATGCTGTAATTATTTCACTGTGCACCATAACCATTATCTTTGGATTGTGTTGTGTGTGATATTTTTGGTTCCCCTCAAGTTAGACATGAAATTGAAACACAGTAATTTAATCGAACATAAATTATCTTCCAATGATAACTATCATGTAGTCGTTCAATTTCAATAACCAAGGTTAACATCTAGCAACATGCCAATGCCCACAATCATGCACCCATATGATACACCAAACGGTCGAAACCCGCTAGTAGTCTATGAGATCAACTACCGCACTTAAGGGAAGATCAAATTAGCATATTAGTCTCTCCACTCTGTGAATGCCTTGATTGTTCATAAAATTATTAATAAGAACACGTAGGAGTAAATATTCTCGTAAGGCTTGAAAGCCATCCTCTTATTACTCCAGGGACTTTATTATAAGTGCAAATTATTCCATACAAATTTATACGAGACACGAATAATAAAGAAATGTCATTTTATTGTTTAATATAAATATTACAATCCTATTCTATTACAAGTATAAGTACATACAACCACCCATAAGTTGGGTATAAAGCATATTTCTGACAAGTTTTTATATTTCTTTTTAGATTTTTGAAATTGAGAATCTGTAGGAGCGAAGCGGGATTTACCTCTATGCCTATGATGCTTGGCGACCACGACACTGTTGGGCTCACAGGCCATAGAGAGTACGGAATAGCCCGCGGGGGACTAAACCAGAGAATAAAGTGTTGGGAAGCGGCCGCCAGTGCGCAGCGGAAAATAAAAATTATTATGCCGCTTTCCCTTTGCCCAAGACCCATTTGTTTTGATTATTCTACAAGCTTAGGCATGTTCATATATATTCTAAGCATAAAACTCATAAAACATGCAAAGAACATAAACCTAAACATGCTAACTATCATGAGAACTCTAATTAAAATAAAGAAAGAAAAAGACTTACTTGAACCGAATACTCATCCAGTCCTCATTCCAATCTACAAGCTTTTTCTCGAACTCAGCAAGCTCTTCCACGTTCCAAAGAGCCACCCAAGTGTGTGGCCTCCAAAGATGCACACACCAAAGCCAAAACTCAATGGCAAGACTACGCCTTGAGTGCACGTGTATTTTGCCATTGGTGCTAGCCTAGGCAAATACCTCAAAACTTTTAACTCGAGGTTCCTCTAGTCAATTAGACTTAATGATCCTCAAAATCAGTGGCTTACTCTTAAACTTTAGAGTTGCTCACTTATATAAACCTAAGATATGAAAGGTTTGGTGCAAAAATTTGTGAAGAATTCTTTGGGTTTATATAGTGCTCCAAAGACAACAAAATTAATTAAGAATCCGATGTGGGATAAAAGCTAATTTAATTTTAGCCATTGGATCTTAATTTAGTGGTTAAATGAGATTATAAAACCCTAATAAAAGTTTGGGCCGAATTGGAATTCAAAACAAATAACAAAAAAAAATTACTATTCATGTTATTATTCATGTGAATAGTAATTTTTTTTTATTCCAATTCCTAAAGTGCCCCCATCGTCATTCACCAATCCCTAAGCCACTATGGAACCTCATAAATGATCTGTTCAATAATGAAACATATTGAACCATTTATGAACAATTCCTACAATAATCATTTATACTGTTATATTTGTATTGTGCACTGTTAACCATTGATTTCGACTTTGTTGTGTGTGACCTTTTGGGTTCCTTGCATCTTCAATTTCTCAAACACCTTTGATAGAGGTCTACCCAAGTTGGAGAAATGTCTATTCCTAATGGCAGTGACCTCAGCACTGGAAGACTTGGCTTCAGGATGTCCCCCAAAATTCCTTCTATTCTGGCCATAAAACTTCTTGTTCTCGGCCTCCTCTTCTTCAATATCCATAACTGTCTCCCTCAACTGTCAGAAATCAGCAATCATTGAAGTCATCCTCCTCAGCTTACTATAAATAAAGGGCTTAGTACCTTTGATGATCATTTTGATTTGGTCTTTCTCAGAGGGCCGAGTTTGCATTTTCAGAAGCTGGCTTCTCCAGCGGTCTACATACTCCTTGAAGCTTTCTTCTGGCTTCTACTTAGTGTTCTCCAAATCACGAAGTGACAAATCAATCTCTAAGTCTGTAACATACTGTTTCAGAAAAGTATCAGCTAGTTCCTTCCAATCTTCCTTAACCTTCTTCTTAAGGCTATGATATCAAACCACAGGTGCCCCCTCGAGTGACATCCCAAACATCTTTTGGACTTGGCGCTGTGATAGGCCCATTGAACTCATGACTGAGACATATTGCTGCAGATGGACCCTCGGGTCTCCATTCCCATTAAACTTGGCCATGTCGGGCATTTTAAACTGAGCTGGCAGCTGTTCTCCGAAGGTCATTGCCTCATAATCTAACAACTCTTCATGTTTACCCCTCATTTTGCGGGTAACTGTTTCAACCTGATCCCGAAGCTTCTGAAATTCTTCCCGAGACCCAATCACTCTGCCTGTTGCATACTCTGCCATGTCATCATCAAAAGTGGGGATATCATCCCCCAACCCATTCGGAGGCTCCTCGCGCCTCACATCCCCAGAACTAACCCCGGCACGAGACCCAGCTATACCAGCCACAGCAGTAGTCAAAGCTTGCAACTGTTCAGTGACCTTGGCGAGACCATTCTCTAACTGATCCATACGGGATATCTCATTACCAGATTCACTCATGACTGTTACTGTTCTTTTAATGAGCCTTGTTCCTTCTCTAACCCAAACGGTATCTATGATGTCTTTTTGAGACATAGAAGGTGTTAACATGACATATGTATGTATGAGGTGCATGAGATGCATGTAACATATATAACATATTGAATCAACTAAAATCTTCAAACAAATCAGCCCATTATCATTTTAGAAGCTTTTGGGCTAACTGTCATAGGAGTGAACTCGTCCCAGTTTAAATGGCCCAACGAGTTCACATCTCATGGCAAGGAGCCCAACTAAATCCAAATGGTAATGTTCCGAACACAAGCACAAAGTGGCCCATCAATCACTTAGAAGCCTTTGGCCCAATCGTCATAAAATACGTTCTTGTCCCAGTTTAAATGGCCCAACAAGCCCATATCCCATGACAAATGGTCCAAATAGATCCAAACGACGATGTTCCCAAACACAAGTATAAAAGAAAGATAATGGAAACATAAAACAATGATTTCTACAGAATAGCCCATCAACATTTCAGAAGCTTTGGGCCTAATGGTCATAAGGTACGAACTCGCCCCAGTTTAAATGGCCCAGCAAGTTCGCATTTCTGACAATAGTCCAACTGCATCCAAATGAGGATGGTCCACAAGCACATATTCAAAGAAATAATTGTTACTTTAACCATACAAACCCGGTCTATGGGTAGGTTCGCAAGAGTGTAGACAAAGGCTCTCACCGGCGAAGGATGGCCCACAACTAGGTCTCCCCAATCAAGGGTTCGAGCAACCAAGTGAGCGCACCCTTTTTATACACTAAGGTACGTGCCAATGAGCTATGGTGTGTGACTGACTGTCAAATGGATTTCCCGTTGTAGATTCCCCAGAGGGAAGGTGGAGCGAGGCTCACTTAAATACCCAAGCCTCTTAGGCTCTTATCGCTTGGTGTCAGGAATAAACAACGAGTCCTCCAAATTAGTCCATCACAATAGGCTACGAGTAGATGGCTATCTAGGTGCCTTCACAGCTTTTCCTTCTAGAAAGGTAGTGAGTGAAGGAAGACACCGAACCATTACCTAGCCTCAAAATGCATTTGATTAAACCCCTATTTCATCCACTATAGACACGGTCAATTAGAACACAAATCCAAACATTACAAGACAATATTTCGGGGCCGATTCTCTATCCCCAGTGGAGTCGCCAGACTGTGGGACACAGATCTGGGCGACGCATGCTGTTCCGGGCTCGTGGCCCGGTCGGGAGTACGAAGTAGCCCGCGGGGGACTAAACCGGAGAATAATGGAGTCGCCACCCGGTGTGAACCAGGAAAATGAGATTTAAGGCCGCACTCACCCCTCGCAAGGGAAGACCTCAAACCGTTGGGTTCGGAATGGTCCCTTACTTATGTCACTTGTAATGAAAGGATTTGTGTAATAATTTAATCAAGCTTAAGTAACACTTATTTCCAAGAGTATCATGCTTCTAAATCCACATGCGCAAAAATAAAACTTACACCTAAATTTGCATATATTTCACATCTAAGATTACATGCTTGAAAGTACATCAAAGTAGCAACGAACATACAATCTTCATTGGCATATTGTATTCATGGAAACACAAGCACACACTAACCACACAAGCACACATAAAGGCGAATCAAATAATGGCGAACATTTGATTTCAACAAATAGCCATTACATGTCCATGCACAAATAAAGGAGTCAACTAAGTACGTAATGCAAAAAGACGCTTAGGGATGCAATTAGGCATTAAAGTGAGCATGTTATGACGTGGTGCAAAAGAAGATAGATATAGACACAGACGCACATGTGATGAAAATGACTCAATTCAGTGTATTCGCGTTCGTGTAGCATTCGTAAACGCGTTCGAACGGTAGACAGAAGGTTCGCGTCTGTATAGCGTTTGATAACGCGTTCGAACGGGACCAGACAGAAAACATGCGTTCGTGCGACGTTTCGGAACGCGTTCGAACGAGGTTATAGTAGTGACCTCCAAAATGCAGTAAATGACATGACACATACATGAACAGATGAATATATGAGTTCTCGTACATAACAACAGATTAAGGGGCGCGGAAAATCATTGTAGCAAAGGTAGCTTTCAAGCATTTTCACCCCTCAAAGTGGAGGACCCTTAATCTCACTTGATAAGCCCATGCGCAATGCAATATGATGCATGAATTTTCAAAAAGACGTTATGAAGCGAATAACTAAATACAAGAGGCGCGGCAAAGTACTGCCGTAAAGGTGGCCTTTTAGGCTCTTTGTCTCTCAAAGAGAGGACCTTTAGACCAACATACTAAGCCCATGCGCAATGTGATATGATGCATGGTCATGTAAGAAGACGTCATACTAAACAACAAAATAAAGGGGAGCGGCGAAGTACTGCCGTAAAGGTGGCCTTTTGGGGCTCTTTGTCTCTCAAAGAGAGGACCTTTAGACCAACATACTAAGCCCGTGCGCGTCACATCACAATACATGAAATAAAGACAATAAAAGTGTAGGACTTCGTATGCCCGATTGAACGTACATTCAACCCAAACACACTTCGTCCGGCGCGGCGAAGTAGTGTCACAAAGGTGGCCTTTTAGGCTCTTCGTCTCTCAAATAGAGGACCTTTGGACTAACTCACTAAGCCCATGCGCTCGATCGCATCATACATACAAAAATAAAGGCAATCATATCAAACTTAATATGTCCGATTGAACGTATCTTGCATTCAACCGAACACACATCAACCGGCGCGGAAAAGCATCGTGGAAAAAGGGCTTTAACCCTTCCCCATAGGGGATCTTTCATTCCACTTACTAAGCCCATGCGCTCGATCGCATCATAACATAAATAAATAACATGCGGAAATTAAAAGACGGAATAATAAAGTGAGAATAATCAAAATAACATAAAGCGAAATATACGCTGTTTACTCAAGTGGTACGTGGAGTTGTATCCCAAGTACAGACCGCACTACCGTCCATTCGGAATCGGCTACGGAATTTACGTCTGGGTTTCCATCCTATATACCACGAGAGGCGACGTATTTTCCGTTTTAATCAATGGCCACAACACACATCACATTGAAACAATATTCAATAAATAAGTAAAACACAATCAAAAGAATCAATAAAAATCAAATAAAAAAACAGGTGTGAAAGGTACCCTCAGGTCTAACCTTTTAAGTCGTCTTCCGGACTCGCGTTTACAACCGTCGGAAGGGCTATCACTCCGCAACTTTTCTGGTTCACTGGTTTAGCGTCTTCGCTCACTGTTACTCTGTTTTCCTTGCTGTTTTGGCTTCGTTTCACTGCTGTTTCGGATGTGTTTTCTGCTCACTGTTTCAGGTCTTCAAAGCTACTGTTTTGGGTATTTCGGGGACTGTTTGTGGTGGTTAATTAAGGGATAATGGGCTGCTGTTTTTTTAGTGTGATTTTCGGTAATAATGTGACTATTTTGGGCTGTGAAATAGTGCAGTTTTGGTGTTGATATGCGACTGTTTAGTGTTGATTTATTGCTTCACGTGAGGGGGTTTTGTGGCGTTGATTTGGTTTATTTTATGGCGTGAGGCAGGCTTTGAGTATACGCTTGTGGTATGGAGCGAAGGTCAGGGGGAGTTATGTGATCAATTTGTGTGCGTGAATGAAGCTATGCGTGGCTGAATGTAGGTGCTTTATATTTTAGCGTGAGGCTCGAGCGTGAGGACAATGGCCAAGCCGTATGTGTTGTGAAGCTTGGTGGGCTAGTCAAGGACGTGTGATGAGGCGTGGACAGATGTGGCTTTTGGTTTTGATTTTCGCGTGAAGTGCTATGTGTGAGATGAGAGGAGGAGGCGGGTGGCGTGAAGGTGACTGAGGGTTACGTGAGTGGAGTCTGGCAGGCGGGGAGTGGCAAATCAGGCTATATTATTGCGTGAAGAGCGAGGCAATGAATTATGAGGGCAGTGAAGGGAATTTTGTGCGTGTTATACGTGAATGCTGGAGAGAATGTCTAGGGTTTTTTTCTTGTGTATGCGTAAAAAATGAGAGAGAGGGGGAGAGCTTGGTGAGGGGTTGTTTATATAGAGAAGGGTTAGGGTTACTCATTGTCTCACAAGGAATAGGATTTGGCATTAAGAGCAAGGATTTGATTTGGTATCCAACAAGGAAAAGATTAGATTGAGGGGGGAAAAATCTTGGCTAGATTAGGAATACAATATCTTTAATTTGTTATGATTGATTTTAATTAGGCATGACATCTTTTTAATTTAGTATGTGATTTGTTTAGTTAGGAAGTTAATATATTTGATTCATCTTTATTAGGCATGCAATTTCTTTAATTTGTGTAAGTATTTTTATTATTTTGGTAGGTGATTATTTAGATTTTATTTGTTTTATTTAATTTGGTATATGACTTAATTAATATTTTATTTAATTACATTATCTAATTAATATTTAACTTAATATTTGATTTAATTTGGGTGTGTTTTAAGTGGGCTTGGGCTAGGCTAGGGTGCAGGTGGGCTAACAGCAAAACCAGGAATACCGACACCGTTCGAACGCCAATTCGAACGCAACACGAACGCCCGCAATCTGCCTGGCGTTCGAACGCATATACGAACGTAGCACGAACGAAAACAGTGAACATGTGAAATGACTCTGATAACATACTCATCCTGAATTTCCCCTTCCGATATCCGTTTCTCGCGACTTCCGTGACTTAAAAGGTAGTGCCTCCAACTGAGACTCATCATCGGGTTTCACATGTAAAAATGCAATGCTCGCATCACATTAACTAATGACTTTCATCTCATAACAATCTTCGTATGTCAAAAACACATCCTTAGTTCTTCTCAGATACTTGAGGATTGTTTTGACAGCTGCCCAGTGTTGCTCACTAGGATTTGCCTGATACCTGCTCGTTATGCTAAGAGCATAAGAGACATCAGGTCTTGTACATAGCATAGCGTACATGATCGATCATGTTGCTGAAGCATAAAGGATCCTACTCATACGCTCTCTATCTGAAGGAGTATGTGGACA
The DNA here is from genome assembly GCA_019454045.1 of Zanthoxylum bungeanum. Lineage (NCBI taxonomy): Eukaryota > Viridiplantae > Streptophyta > Magnoliopsida > Sapindales > Rutaceae > Zanthoxylum > Zanthoxylum bungeanum. Next base: position 73,240 of record SKCR01023752.1, on the reverse strand, counting down.
TCGCTCCTTAGATAATTTGATTCCATGACAAGTAGGTAAATTACCTCTTTTGGAATCTTCCATTTTGAATCTTTTCAAAACTTTATCTATGTACGTAGATTGAGAAAGTCCTAACAACCTCTTAGATCTATTACGGTAGATCTTAATATCGAGGATGTAGGCTGCTTCTCCCAAATCTTTCATGGAGAAATTCTAAGATAACCATTGCTTGGTGGCTTGCATCATGGGAATATCATTCTCGATGATTAATATGTCATCGACATATAATACAAGAAATACAACAGCACTCCCACTACTTTTCCTGTAAAGACAAGGCTCGTCTACATTTTTGATGAAGTCAAATTCTTTGATTGTCTCATCAAATCGTATATTCCAACTTCTGAAGGCTTACTTGAGTCCATAAATGGATCGTTTAAGCTTGCATAATTTATTATGATCATCCTTAGATGCAAACCCCTCAGGTTGTGTCATAAAGACTTCCTCTACGAGGTTCCCATTAAGGAAAGCTGTTTTGACATCCATCTGTCAAATCTCTAAATCAAAATGTGCATCTAGTGCCAGTAAAATTCGAATGGACTTTATCATTGCAACAGGCAAGAAGGTTTCGTCATAGTCAATTCCTTGGATTTGTCTATAACCTTTCGCCACCAACCTAGCCTTATAGGTTTGGATGTTGCCTTCTGCATCAGTTTTACGCTTGTAAATCCACTTGCAGCCTATAGGTTTTATCCCTTCAGGTGCATCCATCAAGTCCCAGACTTGATTCTGATACATAGAGTCTATTTCGGATTTCATGGCCTCAAGCCACTTGACTGAATCAATGTCACGCATTGCTTTGTCATAACTGGTGGGATCGTCATTATCAATGACCTGATCATGTTCCTCATCAATATGGAAACCATATCTTGCAGGCTCATGTCTTTCCCTACCAGACCTTCTGAGTTCATAACCTTATTGTTGTTCTGTCGCTGCCCTTTTGAGGGGCCTGGGGTTTAGTTCTATGTTAGTTTGTTCTTCTCGTACCTCATCGAGGTCAAGTTACTCCCACTATATTTCTTGAGAAGGAATTCATTCTCTAGAAATTTAGCATTTCGTGAGACAAATGTTCTTTGTTCATTTGGGACGTAGAACACGTATGCTCTTGAGTTCAAGGCATATCATACAAACTTACATTTAACTGCCATATCATCCAATTTGTTAGTTTGTGTGAGCTTGACATATGCGTCACATCCCCAAACTCTTAGATAATTAAGACTATGACGTTTCCCAGACCATAACTCATATGGTGTTTGACTAACAGTCTTGGAAGGAACTTGGTTTAGTAGTAGTGTTGCAGTTTCTAAAGCAAGACCCCAAAATGAAAGAGGTAGATCCGTGTCTGGCATCATTGATCGGACCATATCTAATAATGTCTGATTTCTCCTTCCGGAGACCTCATTATGTTGTGGAGTTCCCGGAGGAGTCCACTAGGAAACAATGCCATTTTCTCTCAAGTAATCTTGAAATTCGTTGCTTAAGTATTCACCACCTCGGTCAGACCTTAGTGACTTAATACTTTTATTAAGCTGGTTTTCTACTTCAGCCTTGAAGTATTTGAATTTCTCAAAAGCTTCAGATTTATACCGCATAAGGTACACATACCCATATCGCGAATGATCATCGATAAAGGTAATAAAGTAGGAGAATCTACCTCTAGCGGTGACTGACATTGGTCCGCATACATCAGAGTGGATGAGTTCTAATGTCTCTGCTGCACATTGTCATTTACCTTTGAATGGTAATTTGGTCATTTTACCAAGTAAACAAGACTCACAAGTTCCATAAGGTTTATATTTGAAGGGTTTGAAATACCCATCCTTATGTAGCTTAGTTAATCTTGTTTCATTGATATGACCTAAGTGACTGTGCCATAGAAGTGATTCATTGAGATTATTCGAGTTAACGTTGTATATATTAGAGGTTGAACATTCTTTGTTAGTCTGTAAGACATAGATACCATTATTCAAAATACCATCTCCATATTTTATTTCATTGAAATAAATAGAACATTCATTACAACTTATTAGGCATGAAAAGCCTTTATTACATAAAGAAGAAATTGAAATGATGTTCTTTACTAGAGAAAGTACATAAACACAATCTTCTAAGTCTAAAACTAAACCATTCGGCAAAACTAATGAATAAGTCCCCACGCACAATGCAGCCAGTTTTGCTCCATTACCAATGCGTAAGTCAACCTCCCCATAACGGAGTCTCCTACTGTTTCTCAAGCCCTGCACATTGTTACACAAGTGAGTCCCACAACCGGTGTCAAGCACCCAAGTAGAAGGTTCAGAGTTTTGAGAATATAGTTCAATCATATACAACATACATGAAGCATTGGGCTTCTTGGCCTCTTGGGCTTCCTTAGCTTCTTTGGCTTTCAAGGATCTGCGGTCTTTCTTCCAATGACCCTTCTTTCCACAAAAGAAACATTTCCCATTTCATTTTTTCTTCTCCACCTTACCATTGGGCTTTAGGTGATCTGGAGCCTTGGCCTTGCCCTTATTTTTCTTTGGGCCTCGTGGCTTCAGGTCCGTACCCGTAAGTATGACAGAGGTTTTAAGTTCTGATTTCAAGTCCTTCTTTGCTTGCTTTATCAGATTATGCAATTCTGCTAAAGTAGCTTCTTTATCAGACAGATGAAACTGCATAATAAAGTCAGCATCTTTTGCGGGTTCAGAGGGAAATGGTATTTGAAGAACATAAAAATTTTTTTCTTGTCGTAAGATAATTTTAAGGTTTCTAAACCAGTCATTGTAGTTTTCCTCTTTGAGCTTATGCTCATCAAGGATGGAACGAAGTGATACTCTGTTTTGCATTTGAATGTTTTTGAAATATTTAAAACCACATGTTAAGAGAAAATGTTAAAATTAGTAATATGTTTTCATTAATGTTTCATAATAACATGGGCTTTTAATATTATGAAGTTGCTCCCACTCAATTATTTTAAAATTCTAAGCAAATCGCATCAACCCCAATATGATGGATTTCTCTTGGGCAATGATCTTATTATCATCATTTCATAACTCCGACAAAGGCCGGTCATTATAAAATACGATAATTAGGTAGGTTCCCAATCAATTTATGATATAAATCACAATTCCTTGATCATTGGGTTGGCCAATCAAACATGCCATAGCTTATACTAGTCATTGTGGTCACCCAATCTTTGCCACTAAGTTATAAAACCACGCCTAAGGGTCGCTGCGTCTTATGACTCAGAAAAGTCAAACCATTGTCAATAGTACGATTTAGGGACAAATTGGTATTGGTCAGTCTCGTAAAGCCTAGTCCTGCCAATACGGTTTAAGCCCTTTGGGTCTATACTTTACAATGGGAGGCAAATTTTAGACTTAAATTATTATTGAGGATTTTAGCAAGTTTAAGTGAATAACTGTCAAATGGATTCCTCCATTGAAAATTTCCCAGAGTGAGGGTGGAACAAACTCTCTTAAATACTCTTACCTCTTAGGCTCTTATTGCCTTGGTGACAGGAATAAATAATAGATCCTCCAAATTAGTCCAACACTTTAAATATGCTTTAAGGTAAGCTTTGAGTAAATGATTATCTAGATGTCTTCATAACTTTTCCTTTTGGCTATAAAAAGGTAGTGAGTGAAGGAAGACACCAAATCATTATCTAACTCTAGTAATACATTTGGTTAAATTAACTTTAGTTTGAAAAGTTTTATTAACGCCTTGGTCCCACCCCACTTGTATCTTTTATAATGTCTTTTATTATAAACAAGTGATTTATATTTATTAGCCTTAAAGGTAATAAATCTCTAAGTTCATCACGAAATAATTACTTAGTTAAGGGATAAACAATACACTCTCTATTTCATTAGAAAGTCTCTAGATGCTTCCACCCTAAAATAATCATGCCAATTCTAATCATACATAGAATCATCAAGCATATGAGTTTTAATATGTTGGAATTATTTTAGGCATTAAATAACTTTGATTAATATTTAATTATGATATTGCATTTTATTTTATTCAAATAAATTTACTATTCACGTTTTTCTGCAGACGCGTGAACTTTAAATGCAATTTCACAATTCAAATCTTAACCAAATCATGCAAAACTTGTACCTAAAAGTAAGTTCATGGGTGTTATCTTTCCAACGAGCTTTTTAACACCCAATTTCGAGTTCAAACGAGTGAGAACTAATCAAAACAAAAATGGCGTGTTGATACCACTGTTGGGAAGCGGCCGTGAGTGCGCAGCGGAAAATAAAAATTATTATGCCGTTTTCCCTTTGCCCAAGACCCATTTGTTATGATTATTCTACAAGCCTAGTCATGTTCCTATATATTCTAAGCATAAAACTCATAAAACATGCAAAGAACATAAACCTAAACATGCTAACTATCATGAGAACTCTAATTAAAATAAAGAAAGAAAAAGACTTACTTGAACCAAAGACTCCTCCAGTCCTCCCTCCAATCTACAAGCTTTTCTCGAACTCAGTAAGCTCTTCCACGTTCCAAAGAGCCACCCAAGTGTGTGGCCTCCAAAGATGCACACATTAAAGCCAAAACTCAATGGCAAGACTACACCTTGAGTGCACGGGTATTTTTGTTAGTGTTCCTAGAACATGCCAAGATCGTCTAAGAGTGATTTGTGTGTGAATTAATCAAATGGAGTTGCGAATACTTACATTGATTGGATTGAGTTCAAAACTTATTCCAACATTCAAACTCTCGGGTGAGTCTCCCTATCACATTCCTTTGAATCCTTAAAGTGCTAGCTATGTAGAAGAAGCAAAAATCCATGGGAGAGAAGAGAAAGTCACACCCATTTGAGAAAGAGAAGAGAGATGGTTGATGTGAATAGTAAAAATCTGCACTTCTAAAGTGGACCAAATTAATATATAGTGAGTTTGAATGTTGGAATAAGTTTGAGTGTGTTATAAGTAAAGCCATGTCATCTTTCAACAAATCAAACTCATTATTTTATGCCTAACCACTTCCATCACATGTCTAACATGTGATGTAAGTGAAGTGGGTCCCACCACTTTTAAATTCCAAATTTAAGTCGGCTAATCCAATACGCAACTTCGCTTGGGCTCGGGTTCGTTTAATTCCGAATTAAACGAATTTGCCGTTGTGACTTAATTAAATCCAATTTAATTAAATAATAATGCCTAGCAAAATTATTACGAAAGTCACTTGCGAATTAATTCTAAATTAATTCGTTCGCTAGAATTAAAATCCAATTTAATTCCGCTTTGAAATCCGATTTTATTTAATATATCCAATATATTATTTTAGCCCAAATAAATAAATTAAATAGTAAAATCTAATTTAACTATTAAATTTACTTTACCGATTAATTCCAAATTAATCGAGTTCTCTCTTCTCGACGAATTTAATCTCAGATAAATTCTCAACGCAATTAATCCCAGATTAATTCTTTCTCTTTTAATTAATCCCAGATTAATTTATTGCCGTAATTAATCCCATATTAATTTTCTCTCTCTCTCATAATTAATCACAGATTAATTCTGTTCGAGTCAAACATCATCGGTGAATCTTTGGGAGGCGACCTAAGAGATCCCTGGATATGTTGGCAGTAAATACGATCATCGGACTATCCGAATACGTGCGTACCCGGTACCACATTCTTACCGATTTAAAAGACATGGTTGGCTTCTAGCTACCGTGCCTACCCAAATCTCCAGAAATATTCTTTAAGGAATATGTAATCTTTGTCAAGCGTAGTATACGTAGTATTGCGTATTACGATCCAGTATCTAATGTCACATGCTAGGCCTGTGGCTGGAATTGTGTATGCCCCGTACGAAGCATATATCGGATCTCTGGTAACTAGTCTCTATTATCGGATAATCATGACCTTGTCATATTATCCCGATAGCTGCAGCATACAAGAGTACCAGTTTCGTATCATGCGTGATCATCATCTCCATATGACTGAAGTGATACTTCCATATTGACATCACACCCAATACACTACGATTCTCAGTATACCCAGAAGAGGCGTACACATAACCTGTTAAAGCCCCGGACGACCAAAACCAAAGTATACTAATTGTCGCAAGTATTAGCGATGCAAGTCTCAGGTTAAGACCAAATACACCTACTCTGATTCGGATTCCCATAGACACATAGTCATACTACCAATGGGATTCCGAGGGGTCTATCCAGAGCGAAGCCGTTTCCGTACCATCGGTAAACCGAACCTCTTATTACTCTTGCATGAGTATCTAATACCCAAACATATGAGAACTATGTCGTTACGCTTCCATAACACGCACAAGTGTAATACTAGCCTATTCCGCATTATCGATGTCCAGTCTCGATAATACTACGACTAGGGATATTTAATGATTAAACCTTACATGGATTAATATTGTCTCATATCTTATTAATCTGGTACTGAGCATATGGACTTTTATCATTTATATATCCCGATAATCTAATTACAAATGATAAAAGAGCAATTTCCTTTGTCACATAGTTAACTTGTACAACAACACCATGTTTTGTATAAATAGTGATATTATGGGTCATAATTGTCCAACAATTTTGCCATTGGTGCTAGCCTAAGAAAATACCTCAAAACTTTTAACTATAGGTTCCTCTAGTCAATTAGACTTAAGGATCCTCAAAATCAGTGGCTTACTCTTAAACTTTAGAGTTACTCACTTATATAAACCCAATATATGAAAGGTTTGGTGCAAAAATTTGTGAAGAATTCTTTGGGTTTATATAGTGCTCCAAAGACAACAAAATTAATTAAGAATCTGATGTGGGATAAAAGCTAATTTAATCTTAGCCATTGGATCTTAATTTGGTGGTTAAATGAGATTATAAAACCCTAATAAGAGTTTGGGCCAAATTGGAATTCAAAACAAATAACAATTTTTTTTTACTATTCATGTGAATAGTAATTTTTTTATTCTAATTCCCAAAGTGCCCCCTTCGTTATTCACCAATCCCTAAGCCACTATGGAACCTCATAAATGATATGTTCAATAATTAAACACATTGAACCATTTATGAACAATTCCTACCGCAATCATATATGCTGTTATATTTGTATTGTGCACTGTTAACCATTGATTTCGACTTTTTTCTGTGTGACCTTTTGGGTTCCCCTCAAGTTGGACATGAAATGAATCGTGATAATTTAATCAAACATAAATTATCCTCTGATCAGACGGTCGTTCGATTTCAATGTCCAAGGTTGACATCTAGCAACATGCCAAGGCCCCCAAATGAGAAGGAAAGATATATATATACCCATTCTGTATGCGATTTACATATGATACAGTCCATCGCCTCACTGTATCCCCACCTATTGACCTGGTACAGAAAGTGTCTACCCATATAGTCAAAAGTATAATGTTGATAGTATCATGAATCGTGATAACCCAAAAATCTCACATGATTCTTCCGCTATGGCCACAGTCTCAAGTACTGATCACACATATCAACCCGCGAACTGGAATACTACTCTTATAAGAAAATATTATCCGAGAGAGTGGCGATTCTTTGTTGTATCTTTACAAACTTCATGTGTTTCAACAAATGACCCAATCATACCCTTATGACCGGATCTTTTGAACCGGGGAAGGAGAATGTCAAAGTTATTTGATCCAAACATAAGATTGTAAAGACCTCAAGTCAAAGGACTAGTTATATAATTGATACATGAAAGTTCTCACAGACACATGGGATTAGACACGACCGGTGGTTTGGTTCCGGTTCAGAATCGAACCGAACCGGTCGGTTTCCGGTTCCACACTTAAGTGGAACCGGAACCTTGAACCGAACCGGAACCGACCGGTTCTGTTCCTGTTCCGGTTCGGTTCCGAACCTTTTTTTTTTAAATTTCGAAAATAAATTTAAATAAATGAGATTAATTTTATAAATAAATAAAATTATTACATTGAAGAGCTTGAGCTTAAATTTTTAAAAATTTAAGTTGCCTACGTATCCTCCAAGGGTGAGAGGAATCAAAGCTCATGTAGTTCAATTACAATTTTAAGACATTTTCCCTTTGTAAATTTACAATTTTACAATTATCAATCATCATTATTAGTTGATCCTTCAGCTCCAGTTCCGCTTGCACTTGTTGTTGCAGATGCATTATCGAACAAATCTTCAAAATCATCGGGGGCATCTTCTTGTTGTCTCAGATCAGCTCGAGTCCAATCATCCACACAAGCTGTTGCTTCTAGAGTGCTTGGATGTAATGAAGATCGTCTAGCTTCCAATATATTACCTCTCATGCTGAAGGCTTGCTCAACCGCAACGGTGGAAATAAGTGCTGCCAATATCTCTTTAGCAATAATTGATAAAACATGATATATATTTTGATGTCGGTTCCACCAGTCAAGGATTTTAAAATTTTTACTAACTAAACTTTCAGTATGAAACTCGAAATTTGTAGATAAATAATTATCTAATTCGGGGTTATTAGTTGTCGTATCCCTAGCTTTTTTATTTCGTTGCAATAACCAACGATCCTCTGCGCTAAGTCTTGTTTGAATTACCGGTTCGCTACTACTAGATTCACCTAATGTTCCTAAGTTATATCTTACAATATAATCATTAAATAACTCAATTAAATCATTTCCTAATTTCGTCATTATTCTTGTAATATCAATTTCATCTAATATTCATAAATAACCATAGTTGACATAAGGATTTTAAATCATTGATGGATGCAGTATTTGCATATGCATTATCAAATCCAATTGTTAAAATTTTATCTACTAAACCATATTCATAAAAAATTACCTTCATCATTCTATAAATATTTTGTGCAGTATGTTGCTCATCAAAAACTCTAAATGTAATAAGTCGTTTTTACATAGTAAATGATGCATCAATCCAATGACAAGTCACACCCATGTATGTGTGTGTTTGTCAATGGTCACTCCAAATATCAGAACATATAGAAATACGACTTTTCATCTTTTAAAATATTTCATTTAAAATAATTCTATCATCTTTATATAATTTAAAAATATGACGTTTTGTTGTGTTTCGAGTCATTCTACATGCAGAATGATTTAAAGCATTATGGACGTAATTAGTAAAATGAAATTTTTCACCAAAGCTTAAAGAAAGATGCGTCATACAAGTTAATTTCGCAAATTCTTCTATATTTTTTGCATCAGAATATTTAAATAAATCTACAGCACTCGTACCTCTACTAGATGATGTGTACCTGGCCATTTGAGTTTGCGTCGTATCAATTCCAAGTTCAACCGGATGATGTCTTTCAAGGTGCTTGATCATATTTCCGTATCCACCAGAAAATTTGTAGGTAACCACATAATAGTTGCAAATTTCTCGTTGTGTATCATCTTCTAGGCGTTCCAAATGAAAATGAATTTTGAAAACATCCGAGGAACGAGCCTTAACTTATCTTCTCCGTGATTATGCACCGGCACTAGGGCCGCTCTATTGGGTTGGCATATTTGACATTATGTTCTCAGATGAGCTTGCCATTTTTCGTTTGAGAAATCAGGAAGAAAAATAAGACAATTGACTAATTGTGAATGATAATAACTAATTGAATTGAGATTGAGAATAAGAGAATTGTAGGAAATGAGGAAAGTTGAGAATTTGGTGTGTTGAAATAATGAAAAATGAATCATATTTATAGAGTTTTAGAATTTTTTTATACCAAAAATGCCCCTAAATATAACTGTTTTATTACCATTATTAGGGATATATTAGTAATTTAATTTTTTTTAATTAATATAACCATTTTTTATATTGAGGGCAGGGAGCCGTTGGCTCCCTGCCCTCCCCCCAATGGCTACTAGCCGTTGGGGTTAAGGTTCCAGAATCGGAACCAAAACCTTCCGGTTCCAACCAGTTCGGTTCTGGTTCGGAACCGGAACCGTGGCCCGGTCTACATGGGATAAACACTCCATATGAAAACTTTCGGCGGTCAGTTCGATGGACACAAGCAACTCATGCGTCCATGTGATACACCAAGCGGATGGATCTCCGCTAGTAGCCTATGAGATCGGCTACCCCACTTAAGGGCGGATTATATCATCATGCTAGTCTCTCCACTTTGTGAACGCCCAGATTATTCACAAAACTATGACTATGAACATTTAAGAGTAATGATTCTCATAAGGCGTGGAAGCCATCATCTTATTACTCCAATGGCTTTATTACAGTGTTGATGATTCATTTAAGTTATATAAGACACGTATAATAAAGATTGTCATTTTATTAATTAATGAAAATATTACAAATACATGTACATATAGCCCATCCATAAGTTAGGTATAGGGCATATCCCTAACATAAAGGCGTCGCCACCCAGTGTGAACTGGGAAAAGATTTAAGGCCGCACTCACCCCTTGCAAGGGAATACCTCAAACCGTTGGGTTCGAAATGGTCCCTTACTTATGCCAGTATAATGGACGGGTTCACACAATGGTATAGCCAAGTCTTAATGCAAATCATACATAAAGCGAATAAAAAATACAATAACATACCCAAACAAAATAATAATCACAATAATGCAATCTCAAAAGCATATTAAGTAAAAAAAAAAGATACGATAATGAAAACTATAATAAACAAAAAATTAATGGGAAAAGCGTTGATAAATAAATAGTATATAAAAGGAGAGGGTTAGTCACACATATATGGATATTTCCCAAGTGGTACATGGAGTTGTATCCCAAGTACAGACCACACTACCGTCCATTCGGATTCAGCTACAGAATTTATGTCTAGGTTTCCATCTGATATACAACAAGAGATAACCTTTAATGCAATGCAAATAGACATAAAAAAACATGCGAAATAATAAAATAACAATAAATGTAAATAGACAAAAAGACAAATAACAAGATAAATGCGGAATAATAAAATAACAATAAAAGTAAATTAAATGCGAAATAATAAAAAGACAAATAACAAAATAAATACGGAATAATAAAATAACAATAAAAGTAAATTAAATACGAAATAATAAAAAGACAAATAACAAAATAAATGCGAAATAATAAAATAACAATAAAAATAAATTAAATGCGAAATAATAAAAAGACAATAAACAAAAAAAGATAAACAACGAAATAAAAGCGAAATAACGAAAAGTGTGACCAGAAATTTGGTCGTATTTAATGTAGGACTTCACATACCCGACTGGACGTATTTCACGTCCAGCCAAACATGTTGTGTCCAGAACTATAAAAATAAATAGGGTAAGGGTGCCCTCAGGTCTTACCTTTTGAGTTGTTTCTTGGAAGTACGTTAGGCCATCGCTGGAAGGATTGAAGCTTGCCATTTTTCTGGTTTGCAGGTTCACTATTTCTGGTCGCTGTTTCACTGTTTTTACTCGCTATTTTTTGGGACTGTTTATGCATTTTTTAGGGGGCTGTTTTCACTATTTTTTGGACTATTTTTCCGTAATGAGCTGCTATTTTAAGGGACTGTTTTGCGGTGATTTGGCTACTATTTTGGATCGATTTTAAGTGTTTGTTTTGGTCAGTTTGGGGTTGTTTATTTCTCATTGTTTTGGTCGGTTTGTTCATGTTACTTCAATGTTTTCAGGTGCTGCCCATTGTTTGCTAGCGTTGTTTTTGGTTTACTTTTTTTGTTGTTTGCTTTGTTGGTTGAGGGCAGTGTTTTGGGTTGATTTTGTTGCTTGTGTGTGTCGGTGGAGTTTATTTGTGTTTGAGAGGTCTGTCTTCGTGTGTCTTTGTCTTTTCTTATTGATGTCGTATGCCCCTAAAGGTGTGTTTAGGGTTTGGTTTTATTGTTTAATCGGTGGGTTTATTTTGGATAGTGGTTGTCGAGTAGTGTGTATGTGTAAGTCTAAGGTGTGTGTTGTGTGAGGTACGAAGAGAGTGTAGGTTTCTTTTGGTTGTGATTGTCGTATAAATGCAAGGAAGGTCTCTAGAGTTCTTGGTTGTGATTTGGTCTTCAATTTATAGTGACAATGGATCTCCTAAGTAAGGAAATAAATCATGCAAATTTTGGGAGATATTCATTTAATTTATTTAGGGAACAAAATCTCTAAATTTAGAGAGGATGGGATTTCATATCTTGTTAAACTTGGAAGGTGATTTGAGGGATTTTGACATGTGATTTGCATGGGATTTTTTTATTTGGGAAGGCTTGGGCGTGTATGGTGGGCTTTGGGCGTGCATGGTGGGCTTTCATGCGTTGAAGGGGATTTGGGCCGAGGCTAAGGTTTGAAACAGAAACTGACTGAGCGAGTTCGAATCCAATGAGGTGCTAATTTTGGAGTTTTTTCTTCCCGCATTCGTTTCCCGCAACTTCCATAACTTTTCAGGTAGTGCCTCCATATGAGGATCATCATTAGGCTTCATGTAAAAATACAGTGTCTACAGTCGCCCCCACTTTGATGGGGCTTGTGCTATGAGTGACAGTGACAACCCTATGAAAGTCATGCATGCATTTTTTGCTTACCTGGTTCATCGGCCATTGTCGGACTTACCTGTTGTTTCGCTTCGATCTCTGAGTTGGGTTGGTGGCGAGGTTCTTCGAACCCTGGGTCTTGTTCCCGAACCACCGAGTATGAGATGGTTCATTCCCGAACTGTTACTATTGTGAGATGGTTCATTCCCGAACCGTTACTTGTGTGAGATGGTTCATTCCCGAACCGTTACTGGTGTGAGATGGTTCATTCCCGAACTGCTACTAGTGTGGATGGTTCATTGCTGAACCGAACCTGAGTTGAGATGGTTCATTCCCGAACCGTTACTGAGTTGAGATGGTTCATTCCCGAACCGTTACTGGTGTGAGATGGTTCATTCCCGAACCGTTACTGGTGTGAGATGGTTCATTCCCGAACCATTATTGGTGTGAGATGGTTCATTCTCGAACCGTTCCTAAGTTGAGATGGTTCATTCCCGAACCGTTACTGAGTTGAAATAGTTCATTCCCGAATCGTTACTGGTGTGAGATGGTTCATTCCCGAACCGTTACTGGTGTGAGATAGTTCATTCTCGAACCGTTCCTGAGTTGAGATGGTTCATTTCCAAACCGTTCCTGGTATGAGATGGTTCATTTTTGAACCGTTCCTGGTGTGAGATGGTTCATTTTTGAACTGTTCCTGATATGAGATTGTTCATTTTTGAACCGTTCCTGAGTTGAGATGGTTCATTTTTAAACCGTTCCTGAGTTGAGATGGTTCATTTTTAAACCGTTCATGAGTTGAGATTGTTCATTTTTGAACCGTTCCTGAGTTGAGTTGATGGCGAGGCGCTTTTACCCCTGGGTTTTATTCCCGAACCACCGAGTGGTTTTGTTCCCGAATTGAGTTGAGTTGATTGCGAGGCGCTTTGACCCCTGGGTTTTATTCTCGAACCACCGAGTGGGTTTTGTTCCCGAATTGAGTTGATGGTGAGGCGCTTTGACCTCTAAGCTTTATTCCCTAACCATCTCTGGGCTTTATTCCCGAGCTATGCTGAGTTGATGGCGAGGTGCTTCGACCTCTGGGCTTTATTCGTGAACTATCTCTAGGCTTTATTCTCGAACTGTGCTGAGCTGATGGCGAGGTGCTTCGACCTCTAGGCTTTATTCCCGAACCATATCTGGGTTTTATTCCCGAACTGTGTTGAGTTGATGGCGATGTGATTTGACCTCTAGGCTTTATTTCTGAACCATCTATGGGTTTTATTCCTGAACTGTGCTGAGTTGATGGTGAGGTGCTTCGACCTCTGGGCTTTATTCAGGAACCATCTCTGGCCTTTATTCCCGAACTGTGTTGAGTTGATGGTGAGGTGCTTCGACTTCTGAGCTTTATTCCCGAACCATCTCTAGGCTTTATTCCCGAATTGAGTTGAATTGATGGTGATGTGCTTCGACCTCTGGGCTTTATTCCCGAACCATCTCTGGGATTTATTCCCGAACTTTGCTGATTTGATGGCGAGGTGCTTTAACCCCTGGATTTTGTTCCTGAACCATCTCTGGGCTTTATTCCCGAACTGTGCTGAGTTGATGGCGAGGTGTTTTGACCTCTGGTCTTTATTCCCGAACCATCTCTAGGCTTTATTCTCGAATTGTGCTGAGTTGATGGTGAGCTGATTTGACCTCTGGGATTTATTCCCAAACCATCTCTGGGTTTTATTCCCGAACTGTGCTGAGTTGATGGTGAGGTGATTTGACCTCTGGGCTTTATTCTCGAACCATCTCTGGGCTTTATTCTCGAACTGTGCTGAATTGATGGTAAGGTGCTTCGACCTCTAGGCTTTATTCCCGAACCATCTCTGGGCTTTATTCTCGAACTGTATTGGGTTAATGGTGAGGTGATTTGGCCTCTGGGCTTTATTCCCGAACCATCTCTGGGTTTTATTCCCGAATTATACTGAGTTGATGGTGAGGTGTTTCGACCTCTGGGATTCATTCCCAAACTGTTGATAATGTGGGCCTTGCCCCCTAAGGTTCATTCCCAAAACTGTTGAGTTGATAATGGTGGTGAGGCACTTCGCCCTCTACTTATCCTCATTCCCGAGGAGTTTCTTGTCTTTGTCGCTTTTTTTTCTTCAAAGCCTGCGAACAGAAAACAAAAATTGTGTGTATGTGACATTTATGCATGTATGCATAAATGCATTCCCTATTCTGATGGGTTTTCTTTGTCCTATTTGATGTCATCTTCGGTTAGGCATTCCTTGTGTTAGAAGGTTTTCTTCGCCCCTTTAGGAATCCTTTGCCAACAAAAAGCTTTGGTCGCCCCATGGGTCTGCTTATAGTTTCCTCTTGTCAATTCTCCTCTAGTGATTGCTCAGTTTTCTTTGGTCTCAGGGCTCAAGGTCCCGTTGTGTCCCTTATTCACGGAGTGGTAGACTGGTCGCCCTCAGACCTGGCTCAGCTTTCTACTCTTCGCTACATGCACTAGGTCAAGGTGGATTACGCCTTTGTGAAAGCGGCCTCATCCTTTTGGGATACTGAAAATCATGTCTTCTGATTCCCAGATTTTGAAATATGCCCTCTCTCAAAGTGGTTTGCAGCCATTCTCGCTTGCATTTTTTCTTAAATTTGACTTCATTGCTCGTCACTATGTGATGCAGCATCCCATATCGACATATTATGGTACGGGCTACGTAATAGTCCTAAAAGTTACACATTTTATTATCCTCAATGAATGCCCAGTAATGAAACCACTGAACCTTCAAAACACTCAATGCAACTCAAATCCAAGTCTTTCAATAAATCATCTAAGCCAGACTCACAGTGTGTGTGCGCAAAGATTCATTTACAGCTTGATTCCTAGGTAAGCCAACTCAATGATTTCGTTTAAAAATTGGGATCGACGGGTCAAACCAACCTAGATGTCTCAATTATGCTCTGCAATTGCTTTTATGTGCTCAATGTGTTATGATTTTCTTTTTTTTTTCTTTTGTCTTGCTGTTTTTTTCTTTTTTTTAACACACCTACCCTTTAAAGTAGTATTTCTCCTCATGGTAGTCCTAATACTCGCCCATGGGTAGCTTCACGCTTATCGATTTTAGGTGGTTTAATTTTTTTCAGAGACTTTTCTTTTATTTTCAACCATACCACATATCACAACATAAGCAAATCAGGTTAGACATCTAAGCAAACGGTCATTCATCGACCTGCAATTTCTTCAACTAGTCACTTTGCCAACTACTCAGGTTTTCACTGCTAAAAACCTATAATTAAGTGCTTACGAGTCTAGCATAGATCAACTACTCAAAGTATCAGATAAAAGTGCATCAAGAACTTATCGTTTCTAAGACTTCACCCTAAAACAAATAATTTCATCATTGGACTTATGCTTAACTATTAATGACTAAAAATAAATAATTATTTTTCTGGCTGAAGGGACCCCAATGGTCCTTCTATTCTTGCTGTAAAATTTTATTTTTCTTTTCTTTTTCATCTTCCTGCTATTATCCCGTATCCCCATACAAGAAGTCGGGTGGTTGAGAGTTTGGAGGACAAAGATTTCAGGCAGGCCGGAGTTGACCATGTAGGTGGGTAAAGGGTTTCTGTGTGTGTTGGGTTGTTCTTTTTCTGGGTCAGGTATCTTATGGGTGTCCATGAGGTTTTGGATCTCATGTCTGAGGCGGGCGCAGTTCTCAGTTTCCTGGCATTTTTCCTGATGGAAGTGACAATATATGTTTAGTTCGAAGTAGTGTGGCACAAGGTTTGGAAATGGTCTAGGTTCTAAGGGTTTTATGAGTCCTTGCCTCTTCAGCTTTTCAAACACCTTTGACAAAGGTCTACCAAAATTGGAGAATCGTCTGTTTCTGATGGAAGCGACCTCAGCAGAAGCGGACATGGTCATTGAAGGCCCCTCAATGGTCTTTCTATTCTGATTGTAGAACTTTCTGTTCTCGGCTTCTTCTTCTTCAATATCCATGACAGTTTCTCTGAGCTTTCGAAAGTCACTAATCATGGAGGTCATCCTCCTCAGCTTGTTATAAATGGAGGACTTGATGCTCTTAATGATCATCTTAATCTGGTCATTCTCTGAAGGGCGAGTCTGCATCTTCAAGAGCTGGCTTCTCCAGCGATCCATATAATCTTTGAAGCTCTCCTCTGGCTTTTGTTTGGTGTTTTCTAGGTCACGGAGCGACAAGTTTATCTCCAGGTCTGTGACATATTGGTTCAGAAAGGCCTCTGCCAATGCCCTCCAGTCATCTCTGACTTTTCTCTCCAGGCCGTGATATCATACTACGGGCGCCCCTTCCAGTGAGATCCCGAACATCTTCTGCACCTGACGCTTTGACAAACCCACTGAACTCATCACTGAGACATGTTGTCATAGATGGACCCTAGGATCTCCGTTTCCATTGAACTTGGCCATGCTAGGCATCTTAAACTGAGGAGGCAACTGTTCTTCGAAAGTCATCGCATCATAGTCTAACAGATCTTCATATTTACCCTTCAGCTTGCGGGTAACAGACTCTACTTGCTCTCTGAGTTTCTGTAGTTCTTCCTGAGACCCGACTACCCTTCCCGCGGCATACTCAGCCATGTCATCATCAAAAACTAGGATTTTTTCGCTCACCCTATTCGGGGGCACCTCACGCCTCCTACTCTCGTTATTTTTTGTTCCCACTGTGCGGGGTACTGTCAGAGTGGCCATAGCATTGGTCAAAGCTTGTAATTGCTCGATAATTTTGGTGATATTAGATTCCACTTGATCCATACGGGAGCCTTCGCTGTCCGACGCACTCATGCTTGTTAATATTTTCTTGACAAGTCTTCATTCTTCTATAACCCAACGGATATCTATGATGACTGTTAAAATAAGGGGTTATCATGATGCGTGTATGCATGAGATGCATGAGATGCATATGGTTATCAAAACAGCATATATCCCTCCGACCTTATTCCTCCCACACTCGTGGTAAGTCCATTTCTGTCTTAGGTATGACTTATTTTATGCACTAATGTGGGTACACAAAATCGTTCTCTCCTACGCTACAATGGTGAACCTTGGCTACCTTAGTCTATTTCCATTGGTAAAAGACAAAGACCACCCATTTACAGTATTGACTAAGCCTATTATGGGGATCGTGCCATTGTCTAGAAATGATGAATTGTGCCCTCGGTAATCACGGTTGTGGGGATGGACTTGGAGATATCCAAAAGTATACAAATATGCCATAACAAGGCGTATCCCTTCTAGATGAAAGCCAGTGTGGATATCGGACTCATGCATTTGGCATATTCGGATCATGTTTGGACCTTATAAGCCCATCAAGGTTTTCATACAAGTTGTCCTATTATCATTTTAAAGCGTTCAATCAGATTATCGCGAGGTGTAAACTTGTCCCAGTTGAAAAGGCCTAACAGGTTTACACTTTTGCGATAATGTGGCTAAATAACTTCAAATGATATGGGGCCCAAACACAAGGTGATTCATCGTCATTTTAAAAACATTTAGCCCAATCATCATAAAATATAAACTCGTCCAAATTTAAATGGCCAAACAGGTTCGGATCTTATGACGATAAGTCCAAATGGATCCAAATGATATGGTCTCAAACACAAGCATATGCAGTAGCTTCTATAGGACATATCTATAGTTCATATATGGGCTTATAAGGGTATGGATAAAGGCTCTCGCCGGTGAAGGGTTGCTCACAACTAGGTCTCCCCACTCAAGGGTTCGAGCGACCAAGTGAGCGCGCATTTTTTATACCCTAAGGTACGTGCCAACGAGTGATGACGTCATATAACGATCCGCCGCCTTGAGTGAAAGCGACTTCACGATACATGACGCTATCGGGGTAAGAATGGTATGCAAAATATATGAGACTTGGGTAACCAAAGCCAAAGCCACGGACACTACAAGGCATTATTTCGGGGCCGGTTCTCTATCCCCAGTGGAGTCGCCATCTGTGGGAGCGAAGCAGGGTTTACCACTATGTCTATGATGCTCGGCGACCATGACACTGTTAGGCTCGGAGCCTATAGAGAGTACAGAGTAGCCCGCGGAGGACTAAACCAGAGAATAAAGGAGTTGCCACCCAGTGTGAACTGGGAAAAGATTTAAGGTTGCATTCACCCCTCGCAAGGGAATACCTCAAACCGTTGGGTTCGGAATGGTCCATTACTTATGCTAGTATAATGGACGGGTTCACACAATGGTATAGCCAAGTCTTAATGCAAATCATACATAAAGCGAATAAAAAATGCAATAACATACCCAAACAAAATAATAATCACAATAATGCAATCTCAAAAGCAAATTAAGTAAAAAAAAATGTGATAACGAAAACTATAATAAACAAAAAATAAACGGGAAAAGCGTCGATAAATATATTAGTATATAAAATGAGAGGGTTAGTCACGCATATATGGATATTTCCCAAGTGGTACGTGGAGTTGTATCCCATGTACAGACCGTACTACCGTCCATTCGGATTCGGCTATGGAATTTATGTCTGGGTTTCCTCCGATATATTACAAGGGATAACCTTTAATGCATTGCAAATAGACATAAAAAAACATGCGAAATAATAAAATAACAATAGAAGTAAATAGAAAAAAAGATAAATGCGGAATAGTAAAATAACAATAAAAGTAAATTAAATGTGAAATAATAAAAAGACAAATAACAACATAAATACGGAATAATAAAATGACAATAAAAGTAAATTAAATGCGAAATAATAAAAAGACAAATAATAAAATAAATAAGGAATAATAAAATAACAATAAAAGTAAATTAAATGCGAAATAATAAAAAGACAATAAAAAAAAAAAAAAACAACGAAATAAAAGCGAAATAACGAAAAGTGTGACCAGAAATTTGGCCGTATTTAATGTAGGACTTCGCATACCCGGCTGGACGTATTTCACGTCCAGCCAAACATGCCGTGTCCAGAACTATAAAAATAAATAGTGTAAGGGTGCCCTCAGGTCTTACCTTTTGAGTTTCTTCTCGGAAGTACGTTAGGCCGTCGCCGGAAGGATTGAAGCTTGTTGTTTTTTTGGTTTGCCAGTTCGCTGTTTCTGCTTGCTGTTTTTGCTCGCTGTTTTTGGGACTGTTTGTGTATTTTTTAGGGGTTGTTTTCACTATTTTTTGGACTGTTTTTTTTCGGTAATGAACTGTTGTTTTATGGGACTATTTTGCGGTGATTTGGCTAGTGTTTATTTTGGTCGGTTTGGGGTTGTTTATTGCTCGTTGTTTTGGTCGATTTGTTCATGTTACTTCAATGTTTTCACGTGCTGCCCATTGTTAGCTTGCGCTGTTTTTGGTCTTCCTTTTTTGTTGTTTGCTTTGTCTGTTGAGGGCAGTGTTTTGGGTGGATTTTGTTGCTTGTGTGTGTCGGTGGAGTTTGTTTGTGTTTGAGAGGTATGTTGCCGTGTGTCTTTGTCTTTTCTTGTTGATGTCGTGTGCCCCTAAAGGTGTGTTTAGGGTTTGGTTTTTTTGTTTAATCGGTGGGTTTATTTTTTATGGTGGTTGCCGAGTAGTGTGTATGTGTAAGTCTAAGGTGTGTGTTGTGTCAAGTACGAAGAGAGTGTAGGTTTCTTTTGGTTGTGATTGTCGTATGAATGTAAGGAAGGTCTCTAGGGTTCTTGGTTGTGATTTAGTCTTCAATTTATAGTGACAATGGATCTCCTAAGTAAGGAAATAAATCATGCAAATTTTGGGAGATATTCATTTAATTTATTTAGGGAACAAAATCTCTAAATTTGGTGAGGATGAGATTTCATATCTTGTTAAACTTGGAAGGTGATTTGAGGGATTTTGACATGTGTTTTGCATGAGATTTTTTTTATTTGGGAAGGCTTGGGCGTGTATGGTGGGCTTTGGGCGTGCATGGGCTTTCATGGGTTGCAGGGGTTTTGGGCTGAGGCTAAGGTTTGAAACAGAAACTAACTGAGCGAGTTCGAATCCAATGAGGTGCTAATTTTGGAGTTTTTTCTTCCGGCATTCGTTTCCCGCGACTTCCGTAACTTTTCAGGTAGTGCCTCCATATGAGACTCATCATTGGGATTCATGCAAAAATACAGCGTCTATAGAATCAGAATCCTTTTTTTTTTTGGAGTTTTTTTGGCTTATATAGCTTCATATTTCCTTTGAGTGGATGTCATGATGCATGCCAAATTAAGCTTGTATGTTTAGTTAAGTGGATTGTTATAAATGTTGGGGTTTTATCAGGGCGGCGCAGCAGAAGGAGCGCGGTTCGAGCGAAATCTTAGTTTAAAATTTTTAAACTTACGAATAAATTATTTAATATCCAATATTAATAATTCATTCATATGTCACCTAAACATATTTATTCGATATCAAATAACGACATAAATAATTTAGAAACTTCGCGAAACTTTTACGAAAATATTTTTCCGTAAAATTTCATAAAACGCGTTTCCGACCGAACGGACCGACCAATGCACATAGGGACTACCCAGGTCAGCTCCAAAAAATATTTAGAGAGTTCTTGGAGTGCCCGAACAGTGACCAATTCACTGTTTGGGTAGCTGTTACCCGAAAACGTCGTTTTTCGCCGTTTTCGCGTTATTTCTCTCCAAAATAATTTCCGGTAATTATTTTTATTGGACAATTAAAATAAAGTTATTTATTTTAATTACCCAATACTTAAAAATTGGAATTTTACCCAAGAAATCATATTTCTTGAAAATTACCGTTTGATCCCTAACTTTACATTTTATTTATTTTAGTCCTCAAATTGTCAAATACAATTTTGGATGGTTCCAAATCAGTTCTAAAATGATTTTCAACATGTCCAACACATCAAAATATAAATTTTAACAAAATCCCCACTAAATTCTAAAATTACCGAGAAGCCCCAAAGGTTTCCAAATTTTACAATTTAGTCCAATTGTGTTCAAAACAAGTCAAGATCAAATCCAATTAATCCCAAATTTAATATGCATCATATACACATCATAATATATCACATATATGAAAAGCCCCAATATTGGAATAGGTTAAGAACTCTAATTTCTCAAATTACTCTAATTGATCAATTTACAGTAAATTGAATAAATTTAACACTTTAATCAATTCTTTAACACACCAAACAAGTCTCACCACTTTGAAACAACTCAAGAAAAATTTTAGGTCATAAATGAGTGGCCTTAAAACTCTAGAATGGCAACTTGATTACTAATTAATCAAAAGAATGCTTACTAACTAATTATAAGCATACTTTATTAATAAACATGCAAACATCTTTCTAACAAGTCTCAAACCAATTTAATTACATACTTAAAGTGCAGAGAAAATTTTAAGCAACACTTTTTGAAGCTTAAAAAGTTGGAAACATTTTTCTAGTTGAAGAAAGTTGGAAAATACTTACAAAATCAAATTTTCCATAAGCGTTTTCCTTTGTTCTTCAAGCTATTTCTCTCAAACTTTACTTGTAATTTTATTTGGTAAATTGTGTTAAAGAAAGAAAATGAAACTAAAAAATTTTTTATATACTTTCTCAAATGGGCGTGAATGGCAAAAAGTGAATACAAGATTTTAATTTCAATTTCAATTTGGTTAGTTACTTGTTTGATTTGGAAACTATTACCTTAAAAGTAAATCAACAAGTGTTACCAATTAAATGGTGTCATTTCCTAACATTAATCATGTAAAAAAAGATATTTATAAAACAATTACTTTAATCATTTAACATTTAAATAATTAAATATAAATATCTTAAATATATGTATTATATTTACATTAAATATCTCAAATACATATATTAATGATATATGTCAAATATCATAATTTGATAATTAATTAATGTGTATTTAATAATATCAAATAATAAATACAAATACACATTAATTAGGAAATGACCATTACGTCTCTTTGCATGTATTTGTGGTTAATGGTTAAACGATTTATAAATAATCTTCATTATTCATAAAAGTAGCCCAAGTGCTCTACAAGTATATTTCATTAGTGAGACTCTCTAGATTCAGGCAAATCCGTCACGAAATCAAATTTCGTGTCCATAATTTACTCACCTGTAAATTATGACGACCATGGATAAACTCGTTGAATCATAAAGGTCGAGGTCATTCCATACGTATAATTCCTCTGTCATAGGTATTCGGATTATCCCAACGATATAGATATAAACGTCAAATATTTATAGGTATAATCTTGTCGACGTATCTATTAGCAATCTTCTAAATAACACTCAGAAGTTACTTCCGAAGTATACCACGTCCATGGATTTAATAGATTGCTAATCATATAATGAATACTTATGCCATGTACACAGGACTGACGGATCCTATATTGATCCACACAGAATATCATGAGCATGAGTCCAGACCCAACGAATAGGTGGAGGTCTGATCTAAATAGATCTGTGACGTGACTGATATCTAAGTGTGGAGGATAACTCATATATCCACAGTGGTATCTCAAGTCAAATAATCACTATACTACTCAACCCAAGAAGATTCATATTGACGTTGGTGTACCATATTTTAGGTAATCTTCGGTGAGTCGTTCAGTTTTATCAAATAAACAATTACACGTCTAAACGAGTCTCCCGAGACTCATGGTTCATTGGGATAAACCATCGCACCAAGTCTGATATACGACATGTACTGGTCTCAGTGGATTTTACCAACCGACCCGTGTCAGTAAATAAACTATGAACTTAATTTGATAATATATATATATAATAGTGACACTTCCCAATGTCAATTACAAGCTACATTGTAATTTTCGCGACATTATATATTATCGGGTCTTTGTCTAATATATATATCACTAAACATAATTTAGTTTCAATCTAATGTATTATATCGAATATATATAATAAAAGACAAGAGGTGCAACCATAAATAAGTAATATTATGGAAAAAGGTATTGCTCGTATTCTTGAATCAGATATAAATACGATCCATATTCCCACTTATCAATTGAAACTAATTCGGCGACGCAGCAGAATGAGCGCGGTTCGGGCGAAATCGTAGTTTAAAATTTTTAAACTTACGAATAAATTATTTGATATCCAATATTAATAATTCATTCATATTTCACCTAAACATATTTATTCGATATCAAATAGCGATATAAATAATTTAGAAACTACGCAAAATTTTTACGAAAATATTTTTCCGTAAAATAGCATAAAACGCGTTTTCGACCGAGCGGACCGACCAATGCACATGGGGAATACCCAGGTCAGCCCCAAAAATATTTGGACATTTCGTGGACTGCCTGAACAGTGACTAGTTCACTGTTTGGGTAGCTCTTACCCGAAAACTCCGTTTTTCGCCGTTTTCGCGTTATTTCACTCCGAAATAATTGCCGATAATTATTTTTCTTGAAAAATTAAAATAAAATTATTTATTTTAATTACCCAATACTTAAAAATTGGAATTTTACACCAGAAATCATATTTCTTGAAAATTACCGTTTGACCCCTAAACTTTACATTTTGTTCATTTTAGTCCTCAAATTGTCAAATATAATTTTGGATGATTCCAAATCAGTTCTAAAATGATTTTCAACATGTCCAACACATCAAAATATAAATTTCAACAAAATCCCCAATAAATTCCAAAATTACCGAGAAGCCCCAAAGGTTTCCAAATTTATAATTTAGTCCATTCTTGTTCAAACCAAGTCAAGATCAAATCCAATTAATCCCAAATTTAATATGCATCATATACACATCATAATATATCACATATATGAAAAACCCCAAAATTGAAATAGGTTAAGAGCCCTGATTTCTCAAATTACTCTAAATAATCAATTTACACTAAATTAAATAAATTCAACACTTTAATCAATTCTTTAACACATGAAACAAGTCTCACCACTTTGAAACAACTCAAGAATAATTCTATGTCATAAATGAGTGGCCTTAAAACTCTAGAATGGTAACTTGATTACTAATTTTTGGACAATTATGACCCATAGCGTCACTATTTGTACAGATCATGGTGTTGTTGTACAAATTAACTATATGACAATGGAGATTGCACTATTATCATTTGTGATTAGATCACCTAGATGTATAAATGATAGGAGGTCCTTATGATTTGTTCCTGAATTGAGAATGATATGAGACAGTATCAGTCCACGAAGGATAAATCATTAAATATCCCTAGTCAGAGTATTATCGAGATTGGACATCGATAAATACGTAAAAGACTAGTATTACACTTGTGCGCGTTGTGAGGGAAAAATAGCATAGTTCTCATATATTTGGGTATAGGATATTCATGCAAGTGTAATAGGAGGTTGTGTTTTACCGATGGTACGGGAAACAGCTTCGCTCTGGATAGACCCCCTCAGAATTCCATTGGTAGTATGACTATGTGTCTATGGAAGTCCGAAATCAGGGTAGGTGTATTTGGTCTTAACTTGAGACTTGCACCGCTGATACTTGCGATAATCAATATACTTTGATTTTGGTCGTCCATGGCTTTAACCGGTTTCTGTGTACGCCTCTTCTGGGTTTATCGAGAATCGTAGTGTGTTGGGTGTGATGTCAAGACGGAAGTGTCACTCCAGTCATATGGAGATGATGATCGCGTAGGGATACAGAACTGGTTCTCTAAAAAGGTTGCAACCGTCGGGATAATATGACTTGGTCATGATTATCCGATATTAAAGAGACTAGTTGCTCGTAATCTGATATATGCTTCGTACGGGGCAGACACTGTACCAGCCCCAGGTCTTGCATGTGATCATCCGATACTGGATCGAAATACTTAATACTACGTATACTACGCCTAATATAGATCGTTTATTCATGTAAGCATGTTTCTGGAGAATTGGGTAGGCATGGCGCTTTGCTAAAAGCCAACCTTGTCTTGTAAATCGGTACAAATGTAGTACTAGGTACTTACGTGTTCGGATAGTCCGACGACCAAATTTACTGCCAACATATCCGGGGATCTCATGGGTCGCTTCCCAAAGATTCACCGATGACGTATGACTCGCACTTTTAATTAATCTGGGATTAATAATATGAGAGAGAAAATTAATCTGGGATTAATTGCGGAGATATTTTATCTATGATAAAATATCATTTAAAGAGATATAACGATTAATTTGGAATTAATCGATTAATTAATATATTTGATATATTATACGAAATTGGATTTCGACGCGGAATTAAAATTAGATTTTAATTCTGGTGAACGAGTTAATTTAAAATTAATTCGTTAGCGATATGAATAGTGATTTCGCTAGGCATAATCATTTAATTACATCGCAACGGAAAATTCATTAATTTGGAATTAGCGAAACCGAGCTTGAGATTATTTATGAGCGCATTCGCATTTCGAATTCGAGTACGGCACGCAATTCAAATCAAGCGTCAAATCGCTAGTCGCATCAAGCGTCAAACCATTAGTCATTTTGAGTGATGTGAAAACTTGTCACTTGATTTGATTGACTGATGGATTGATTGATTGATGTTGGTGGTTGGCTTTAATGGCTTGACTTTTGGAAAGAGAAAATCAATTAATTAATTTTGGAAATTGATTTGTGTATTTGATACACAAAATAGCCAACAACCACACTGACTTCTCTCTTCCTCTCTTCTCTCTTCTTCACCCCCATTTGGGCATTTTTCTGGTTATGTTTTCTGGGAAAACCGTGAGCTAGAGGGAAGTAAGTGTTTGATTTTTGTGGCAAAAATCATGAGAGCTAGCACTCGGAGAGACATGCGAGGGTGATAGGGAAGTCCACCCATGAGCTTGGGATCGTTTGACAAAGCTTGGAGCTTGATGGAAGACCTCACATGGCCGATTCTTGGAGGAAATCTGCAACTCACTGCCGAGAGGAGCAGAGGGCAGAAAATTAAATTTTGTTGTCCACCGCGTCGCTCAACCGATCGATGTAAGTATTCCGCAACTCTGTGATGTATTCACATGTTTATTTCTTGCTTTATATTCGATCCTGGGGCCGTAGAAACTCCAACAATTGGTATCAGAATGATTGAAAAGCATGAAATATGACTTAAGGTTAAAATTTGGGTAAAATTGATTTTGAGCATGAATAATGAAATTGAATGATTTAATATGCTTAATTGATGTTTTGTGGATGATTGATTAGATCAATTTGACTAAATTGTGTTTGGAACAAATTTCCCCAATTTTCTTGGCTTGGCCGAATGTCATGCCCTAATTTGTCTTGGTGAATTTTGATTTTTTGATTCATTAGATGAGTTAGAAATCAATTGGGAATGTTGATTTAATGTTTAATTTGATTCAATTGGATTGGATTTGAAATTGGATATAAATTTCCCTTTGGCCGAGAGTTAATGTAGCATGTTTGGGTTTGATTTTTGATAAAATTGTGTTGGACACTATTTGATGTTAAAGAGCATGATTAATTAGGCTAATTGATGTTTTAGAAATGTTAATTTGGTAATTAATTATGTAATACACTTTATGTAATTAAATTGGAATTTGGAATTTTTGTAATTTAATTATGTTGGGCCTATTTTGTGAAATTGGGCTTAAGTGTTGTAAATGGGCTTATTGGGCTTGGTTGTACTAAGTTGGGTTTAGGTAAAATTGGTTGGATCCAATTAGGCCCAAAACCGCCTCCATAAAGCCCAAATGCGACTAATGGACCTTTAAAGTTTAATTGGGCCTAAATTGATTTCTGGGCTTATGGGGTAACTCCTGGATTGGACTTTGGTTATTGGGTTCGACTCGAGTTGACCAAAAGTCCACGCCTTAAAGAAATTAATTAAAAGCCCATTGGACTTTAATTAAATTGACGTTGGACGTTAATCGGGCTTTGAGACCCGTAGCGATTAAATTTGGAATTTAAGTCGTATAGGTTCGTTAATAAAGTGTAGTATTTAATTTGGAATTAAATAGCGAGTTAGTATTAGATACAAATTGAATTGGATTTAATTATGTAGTTTAATTTAATTCAAGAATTCGTACTTTGAGCACTTATTCGCAAGACGAGTTTGACTCGAGCAAAATCAAATCGTTGTTTAAACATTTGATGGTCACTAATTATCAGATTAATTAATTTGATTAGATTGATTGATAACATGCTTGTGTGAATACATGGTTGCGATGCATGAATATTGTATATTAGATGGATATTAGATGGGTGGGGCAATTTTAGAAATTATTGTAATAAATTTGGAATTTATTAAATTGGACCTGCGTGTCCAGCCTTATCACTTCCATATTCTTTGTATTCTCTTCTCACCTATTCCCCTCAATGTAAATGAGGTTTCTTTAGAAGTGTAGTGTAACGGGTAGAAGTAATACATGTGCTAGCAAGAGAGAGAAATGGAGAGATTTGATCTAGGATCAATGTGTAAAGTATCCATCTGCATATCATTATTATTTTATCATATGCGCTTTATTATGTATTTAGAATGCATGTTTAAGGGTGTATGATGATGAGACCTTAACAAAGATAATAAATTGGTTGCCAATTTGCACGTGAAAAACCCTCACAAATATTAAGCGTTTTTCCTTCCATTGAGTGATTCTTACTCAAGATCTAAGACTGGCATTGGCTGGTTGGCCAAAGTCAAGGCCTTTGTCCGTCGAGGATGTGTTTGAATCACGAAGGCTTTGTTCCATATTGGTGTCTTGTCCAAGTTGTGGTTTGTTGGCCAAAGTCAAGACCACTTCTTGTCCATCGACATTGATTACGAAACTTTCCATGGTCAATGGGTCGCGCTTAACTGGGATCACTAAGTTTGTTATGCCAAAGACAAGGCTTAGTTGATTCAGAGGAAAAAGTTTAGGTAATACATTGGATGTATTGGCATATATAAGATATATGTTTCGGATTTGGATGTCCCCTACTGGATCTAGGATTTGGATTGGATCCAATTGATCTTAGAGATCTACCTAGTTAATTATCATACAATTTGTTGGCCAAAGTCAAGATTGTGTGATATTTAACGGGATCCGAGCCCACTAGGAAACACGGTTTCCCGAGTACTCGACAGAGGGTTAGAGGCTCGCCGAAAAATAGTGGGAGGCAAGAATTGAATTTGCAATATTCGTTTAATTACTTGCCATACGCGCTCAATCAAAAATTTCATTCGTCAAATAAATTAAATGTTAGTTGGACTAATATTTAAATCGTTGTTTTAATTAACAGTTGGACTGTATTCAAACTATTCATTTATAGTTGATTTTATAATTGGATTATAGTAATCAATATAATTGAATTTATCTATTAAAAGTATAGTTGATTTAATATAGTTGGACTATAACAATCATTATATTTAATAGTACCTAAATCGTTAATTAAATAGTTGGACTATTACAATCAAGATAGAAATTGAAAGATTGACATTTAAAACATAATCCTAGGGAAAATGTATTTAAATGGTTTAATTTTCAAATTGGGAATAATTTCAGGATAGTCTTGGAACTAATAAGTTACTTTATTTGATAAAATAACATATTAGGCCTAAGCCCGGAGTTAAGCAAATAGTAGAGCATAATCTTTGGAACATTTATGGAATGATAACTTAAGTGCTTAATTCATTAAGCTTGTCGTAGTAGACTCCTTAATTTCTTTGTCAGAACTAAGGATTAGATCCTTAAAGTATGATACTGAAATTGAAGGATCTTCATAAATCTATACTTAGATTTTAGAAGTACTAATATTGCAATAGTAAACTCTTGGAGAGTTAATGACTATTCTCAAGGAGACAAAGTCAAAATTTATAATATGGCAAGTAGCGCAAAGCGCACCTTACTTCAATATTCTAGAAACCCGAGGCTTGGCCAAAGGCTTCTGGAATATGGAAAAGGGCAAAGGCAAAATCATTATAATCTTCTGGGAAGATAAAGGACATATCCCAAAATGTCTGCCTAAATGTGGCAAACGGGATCTTGGAAGCGTGACTG
Organism: Zanthoxylum bungeanum; assembly: GCA_019454045.1. Classification (NCBI taxonomy): domain Eukaryota; kingdom Viridiplantae; phylum Streptophyta; class Magnoliopsida; order Sapindales; family Rutaceae; genus Zanthoxylum; species Zanthoxylum bungeanum. The sequence continues at coordinate 43,888 of SKCR01023752.1, read as the reverse complement.
CCGTTTGGACAAAGCAGACATGAAGGAATTGAAGACGAGCAAGGCTCCGACTTCAAATATGTTTGTCAACATTATGTTCACTACTAGTATTAAAATTAGATTTTAAATACTTAGTGTGGAACATAAAATATACATATTGATGTTCAGAATCTGCTGTGAGCAGGATACTGACTTCAATTGAGATTAATCTACGAATTGAAAACGGGACGAAAGTCGCTGTTTTAACCGTAGATACCTAATTTTAGGAACTACCCTTCAGGTTTGTACTTAAATTAGGAAATTATTATAATATAACTAGTTTGACTAGAAATATTATCTTTATATCAGTGTCTAATCCGTTGCGGATTGAACCTTTATATTCTAGAACACTAAAGTGTTTTATTATATAAAGATGATATTGAGATAAACACATTAGATGTGAATAACAGCATTTATATTTTGAATATAAATAAATCTCAAACATATATCATGACAAACAATTAACTCAAACTGATTTGATCAGGAGAAACATACTATGGTATTGTTGTCTGGGACATAATTAAACAAGAATCGTATGTCCGCACTTTCGAAGAGTGGGTACTCGGACATATTTGATTCTATTCAAAGTGCCTAAAACACAAATCATATATCATGACAATCTAGTTTATTGGGCAAAGTGCCTAAAACACCTTTACTTGGTAAAAGTGTAAATGCCACCGATCTGTTAGCCCTAGTTCATAGTGAAGCAAGTGGGCCCATGTCTAGCTAGGCTAAAGGTGGATATGAATATTTCGTGACCTTTACGGATGTGGCATCGCGTTATGGTTATATGTTTCTATTGAAACACAAATCGGAAACTTTTAGAGTTTCGATACGAAATAGACAAACAGAGCGGCTAAAGTATTATACCGTCACGGTTAGACCGTAATGGAAAATACTTAAGCAATAAGTTTCTAATATACTTGAAAGAGTATAGTATTCTTTCAATGAGGACTCCTCCCGGAACACGTCAATTTGACGGTGTGTCCGAAATGACTAACCGGATTTTGTTGGACATGATAAGGTTAATCATGAGTCGCTCTGAGCTACCATTTCCTTCAACGGATAAGCATAAACAGTGAAAAAACTTATTTAGAATAAGGTTCCATAAAAATCTGTTTGACAGATATCATATTAGATATGAACATGAAAGAAACCAGGTTTTCTAATTCCTGAATATTTGGGTATGCTAGGCATATGTTTGGATGATACCAAACTAAAACCCAAATTGGATAAGTGCCAATTGTAGGTTATCCTAGGGATACCAAAGTATAGTACTTATACATCTCACAAGAGAACAATGTAATTGTTGCTCGCCATGCGGTTTTCCTAAGAGGAATACCGATATGCAGTAGTAAGTGGGAGGATAATAAAACTCGATGAAAATCGGAGTAATATTATTCATGGCACCGAATCTTAATGGAACATAAATAGTTCATCAAAGATGAAACTATACCATAATCTTCGTATACACAAGAACCACGTATGTCGGAGAGAGTCAGAAAACAACCTGGGGTATGGGTTTCTGATCTCACCTCGTAAAGATGTCAATCTTATTGAGGTATACAAACTGACTACGTATGAGGAAGTGATACAAGGTATCGACTCCCTATTATGACAAAGTGTCATGAATCCGAAATGGATTCCATGTATATCAATAAGTTTGGATACTAGTTGATGTACCGCAAGGCATTGTGGCCATTGGTACTTATAAGTCTTCAAGGAAGACATACATGGATGGCAACATACCAACGTACGAAGCTAGGCTTTTAACGGAAAGGTATCGTTATCAACATTGTGTCGATTACGATTCAACCTTTTAACTGTTGCCACGGTAAATCCATTTGGATAATGTTTGCTCAAGCTGCGTGTTTCATTTATGAAATATGACAGCTTTACGGGAAAATCGCTTTCCTGAAAAGGAAACCTTTTGGAGGATATTTACAACATCATGTCGGTTTTGTCGTACCATAACAAGCAAACAAGGTTTGCAGGTTATTCGATCCATGTTTGGATTGAAGCAAGCATTAGGTTCTTGGAATTATCGTTTTGATGTAATCATAATAGTTTATGATTTAATTCAAAACGAAAAAGATTTTTGTGTATATAAGAGGGTTAGTGGGAGCGCACTGACAATACTGTCCTATAAATAATGATAATATGTCATTTCTTGGAAATGATATTCCCATATAACTATCGGTGAAAGCTTGGCTTTCACGAAACTCTCCGAGAACTCGTACATTGAAAAATGTACGCGACCTGGTGTCTCATACGCTTTGAGCATATGGATTCACAAACAGACCAATCCAAGTGATAGTCACTAGATTGATGTTAAGAACATCCATTAGTATCTTAGAGATCTAAGGATGTTGCCTTAATCTATGGAGAATGAGAAGTTGAAGTGACTGGGATCACTACTGCAAGTTTCCTAAACCGATAAAAATGACTATAAGTCGCAAACGGTACTATACAGTTTGAATAACGGAACAGTGAGCTGGAAATCTTCCACGCAAGATATTGTTACCGAATAAACAACAAATGCAGGTTATTGCTGCAGCTGAGGCAGCAATAGAAGCCTTCTGGGTCGATACAAAATCTAATTAGATTAGATATAATTCTGTTAGCAGCTGAGCTAGGCTTCAGCACAAGTTAAAGAATTATTGGTCTCATCAACGATCCAGATACATACTTCGATATTCATCTGATTCGTTCGGATCATACATCGTGGCGATGTGATGATCGAATAAATCGCATCAGACGATAATCATGCAAATCCGCTGACGAAAGTCTTTCCTCAGCAATTTGAGCCAACCGTACATAGTTCGGGTGTAAGACACTCGAGTGACTGGCTATAGGTCAAGTGGGAGATTGTTGGACAATTATGACCCATAGCGTCACTATTTGTACAGATTATGGTGTTGTTGTACAAATTAACTATGTGACAAAGGAGATTGCACTCTTATCATTTTTTATTAGATCACCTAGATGTATAAATGATAGGAGGTCCTTATGATTTGTTCCTGGATTGAGAATGATATGAGACAGTATCAGTCCACGAAAGATAAATCATTAAATATCCCTAGTCAGAGTATTATCGAGATTGGACATCGATAAATACATAAAAGACTAGTATTACACTTGTGCGCGTTGTGAGGGCACAACGACATAGTTCTCATATATTTGGGTATAAGATATTCATGCAAGTGTAATAGGAGGTTGTGTTTTACCGATGGTACGGGAAACAGCTTCGCTCTGGATAGACCCCCTCGGAATTCCATTGGTAGTATGATTATTTGTCTATGGAAGTCCGAAATCAGGGTACGTGTATTTGGTCTTAACCTGAGACTTGCACCGCTGATACTTGCGACAATCAATATACTTTGGTTTTGGTCGTCCAGGGCTTTAACCGGTTTCTGTGTACGCCTCTTCTGGGTTTATCGAGAATCGTAGTATGTTGAGTGTGATGTCAAGACGGAAGTATCACTCCAGTCATATGGAGATGATGATCGCGTAGGGATACAGAACTGGTTCTCTAAAAAGGTTGCAACCGTCGGAATAATATGACTTGGTCATGATTATCCGATATTAAAGAGACTAGTTGCTCGTAATCCGATATATGCTTCGTATGGGGCAGACACTGTACTAGCCCCAGGCCTTGCATGTGATCATCCGATACTGGATCGAAATACGCAATACTACGTATATTACGCCTGATATAGATCGTTTATTCATGTAAGCATGTTTCTGGAGAATTGGGTAGGCATGGCGCTTTGCTAGAAGCCAACCTTGTCTTGTAAATCGGTACAAACGTAGTACTAGGTACTTACGTGTTCGGATAGTCTGACGACCGAATTTATTGCCAACATATCCGGGGTTCTCATGGGTCGCTTCCCAAAGATTCACCGATGACGTATGACTCGCACTTTTAATTAATCTGGGATTAATAAGATGAGAGAGAAAATTAATCTGTGATTAATTACGGAGATATTTTATCTTGGATAAAATATCATTTAAAGAGAGATAACGATTAATTTGGAATTAATCGATTAATTAATATATTCGATATATTATACGAAATTGGATTTCGACGCGGAATTAAAATTAGATTTTAATTCGGGCGAACGAGTTAATTTAGAATTAATTCGTTAGCGACGTGAATAGAGATTTCGCTAGGCATAATCATTTAATTACGTCGCAACAGAAAATTTGTTAATTTGGAATTAGCGAAACCGAGCCCGAGATTATTTACGAACGCATTCGCATTTCGAATTCGAGTGCAGCACGGAAGTCAAATCAAGCGTCAAATCGCTAGTCGCATCAAGCGTCAAACCATTAGTCACTTTGAGTGATGTGACAACTTGTCACTTGATTTGATTGACTGATGGATTGATTGATTGATGTTGGTGGTTGGCTTTAATGGCTTGACTTTTGGAAGAGAAAATCAATTAATTAATTTTGGAAATTGATTTGTGTATTTGATACACAAAATAGCCAACAACCACACTGACTCCTCTCTTCCTCTCTTCTCTCTTCTTCACGCCCATTTGGGCATTTTTCTGGTTCTATTTTCTGGGAAAACCGTGAGCTAGAGGGAAGCAAGTGTTTGATTTTTGTGGCAAAAATCATGAGAGCTAGCACTCCGAGAGACATGCGAATGTGATAGGGAAGTCCACCATGAGCTTGGGATCGTTTGACAAAGGTTGGAGCTTGATGGAGGACCACACATGGCCGATTCTTGGAGGAAATCTGCAGCTCACTGCCGAGAGGACCAGAGGGCAGAAAATTAAGTTTTGTTGTCCACTGCGTCGCTCAACCGATCGATGTAAGTATTCCGCAACTCCGTGATGTATTCGCATGTTTATTTCTTGCTTTGTATTCGATCCTGGGGCCGTAGAAACTCCAACATTAATTAATCAAAAGAATGCTTAATAACTAATTATAAGCATACTTTGTTAATAAACATTCAAACATCATTCTAACAAGTCTCAAACCAATTTAATTACATACTTAAAGAGTAGAGAAAATTCTAAGAAACACAGGTTGAAGCTTAGAAACATAAAAAATATTTTTCTAGTTGAAGAAAGTTGGAAAATACTTACAAAATTAAATTTCCATAAGCTTTTTCCTTTGTTCTTCAAGCTTTTTCTCTCAAACTTTACTTGTAATTTTATTTGGTAACTTTTGTTAATGAAAGAAAATGAAAAAAAAAAATCTTATATACTTTCTCAAATGGGCGTGAATGGCAAAAAGTGAGTACAAGATTTTAATTTCAATTTAGTTAGTTACTTGTTTGATTTGGTAACTATTACCTTAAAAGTAAATCAACAAGTGTTACCAATAAAATGGTGCCATTTCCTAATATTAATCATGTAAAAAGATATTTATAAAACAATTACTTTAATCATTTAACATTTAAATAATTAAATCAAATATCTTAAATATATGTATTATATTTACATTAAATATCTCAAATACGTATATTAATGATATATGTCAAATATCATAATTTGACAATTAATTAATGTGTATGTAATAATATCAAATATTAAATACAAATACACATTAATTAGGAAATGGCCATTAGGTCATTTTGCATGTATTTTTCATTTAACGGTTAAACTATTTATAAATAATCTCCATTATTCATAAAAATTGCCCTAGTGCTCTACGAGTATATTTCATTAGCGAGACTCTCTAGATTCAGACATATCTGTCATAAATCAAATTTCGTGTCCATAATTTACCCACCCGTAAATTATAACGACAACAGATAACTCGCTGAATCATATAGGTCGAGGTCATTGCATATGTATAATCCCCCCATCCAGAGATATAGATATAAACGTCAAATCTTTAGAGGTATAATCATGTCGACGTATCTGTAGGCATTGCATTTTTTATGTGATACCCGGTGATGAGTCTCAGTTGGAGGCACTATATTTTTAGTTAAGGATATTGCGGGAAACGGTCGTCGGAAGGGAATCGGTGTTTCATTAGATTTTTATTCACTTGTTTAGCGTCAGGCTCACTTGTTGGACCTCCGTTTAAAGCACTTTTGGCCCAAACCCACTCACCAAACCAACACAACACCTAGCTTACCAAGACAAAGCCCACGCCCACACCCACCTAGGCCCACACGCCCATGGCCTCTAAAATATACCCAAATTAAATAAAATATTAATTAAATTAAATATTAACTAAATAAAATATTAATTAAGTCATTTACCAAATTAAATAAGACATAAAATATAATTATACCAAATTAAAATATTGTAACTTCCTAATCCAAAATATTATATACTAAATTAAAGAAAACATTAAATTAAATCATATCTAATTAAGATAAATCACAAATATTATATACCTTACTTAACCAATATCATGCCTAATTAAAGATAAATCAAATATTCAACATTCCTAATTCACCAAAATTTGTCCCCCCAATCAATCAAATCCTTTCATTGTTGACACCAAATCCAATCTATTCCTTGTGAGACAAGGGGAAGCCCTAGCTCTTGTCTATATAAACAACCCAAAACCAAAGCCAACCCATCCTCAATCTCTCACAATTCACGCCCATACATGCCCAAGAACCCTAGCACTCTTATGCATACAGCAACAAGAGCAACACAAACAATTCTCTTCATTTCCACCCTCACTTCACCGAAAATACACAACCAGAAACTAAAAACTGCACCTTTAAACCCTTAAACAACCAAAAAACACCTTAAAACACTCTCTAAAATCCTTAAAACAGTAACATAAAAAACTGCAACCCTAAGCCTCCTTAAACAACCGAAATACAAGCCCTTAGACCCCTAAAAAAACGCAAAAACAGTAACTTTAAAGACCTGAAAAAGTAATACAGAGAGAAACAACAGTAAAACGGAGGTCAAACAGCAGCAAAACGGAGGTCAAACAGCAAGTAAAACAGCAAAACAGTGAGCTAAGACGCTAAACCAGTGAACCAGAGAAGTTGAGGAGCTTTAACCTTCCCTTCCGTCTCCATGAAACGTAAGTCTGAAAGTTGGCAAAAAAGGTTAGACCTGAGGGTATTTTTCACACTTGTTTTCAGTTTTATCTTTATTATTTATTGAGTTTTGTTCGCATGATTACTATATTAAAATGCATGTTGTGGCCCATTGAGTAGATAAATATGCATATATTGTAAAATGATGTATGTTGTGGCCCTTGAATAAAATGAAAAATGTGTCGCCTCTCGTGGTATATAGGATGGAAACCCGGACATAAATTTCATAGCTGATTCCGAATGGACGGTAGTATGATCTGTACTCGGGATACAACTCCACGTACCACTTGAGTAAACGGCGCATATTTTGTTTTATGTTGTTTTTGATTTGTTTTTCATTCGTTACTTGACTTCCGCATGTTATTTGTTTATGTAATGATGTGATCGAGCGCATGGGCTTAGTAAGTTGGATTAAAGGTCCCCTATTTTGAGGGATAAACCTTTTATCACGATGTTTTTCCGCGCCGATCGATGTGTATACTCGGTTGAATGTAAGATGTGTTCAATCGGGTATACGAAGCAATATTATTGTCTTTATTTTTATATGCATGATGTGATCGAGCACATGGGCTTAGTAAGTTGGATTAAAGGTCCCCTATTTTAAGGGGTTAAAATCATTTACCACGATGCTTTGCCGCGACGATTGGTGTATATTCGATTGGATGCGAGATGAGTTCAATCGGATACGTGAGGTCCCACATTGTGGATTTGTTTGTCTATGAATGTGTTGCATGCATCAGGTCTGGTTTCGTTCGAACGTGTTCTCGAACGCCACAGGAACGAGAACCTTCTGTTTACCGTTCGAACGCGTTCTCAAACGCTACGCGAACGCGCTCACATTTTCTTAGTTTCATCATGCATCAGGTCTGGTTCCGTTCGAACGCGTTCTTAAACGCTACGCGAATGCGCACGCATTTTCTTAGTGTTTCATGCATCAGGTCTGGTTCCGTTCGAATGCATTCTCGAACGCTATACGAACGTGAACCTTCTGTTTACCGTTCGAACGCGTTCTCGAACGCTACGTGAATGCGCACCCACTGAACTGAGTCTTTCATCAGATTTCGTGCATAATTGTTCCTAGTAGCTATCCCTTCGTATGATGAACCTGATTGCTTTCTATATTACAAGATTATGTAGGTGTCGTTCATTTGTATTCCCCACATGTATGAGTACAATGTGTTTATTAACTTGTATGTTTGTCCGTATGTTAATTATCTTTATGTATGCAAATTGAGACATAGATTACATGCAATAGGCTGTATGTATGCAAATTCGGATTGTGTTACATGTAAATTTAGATGAACTTGTTGATGTATGCATGCAAACTTAGGGGTAAATCATCCTTGGAAATATGTTGCTTAGGCTTGGCTAGATTATTGCACAAATCATTTTATTACAAGTGGCATAAGTAAGGGACCATTCCGAACCCAACGGTTTGAGGTCTTCCCTTGCGAGGGGTGAGTGCGGCCTTAAATCTTTGTCCCGGTTCACACCGGGTGGCGACTCCATTATTCTCCGGTTTAGTCCCCCGCGGGCTACTCCGTACTCCCAACCGGGCCGCGAGCCCGGAACAGCATGCGTCGCCCAATTTGTGTTCCCACAGTCTGGCGACTCCACTGGGGATAGAGAATCGGCCCCGAAATAATGTCTTGTAATATTATGATTTGTGCTTTAATTGACCGTGTCTACCGTGGGTTAAAAGGGGTTTAATCAAAGGCATTTTGAGGCTAGGTAATGGTTTGGTGTCTTCCTTCACTCACTACCTTTCTAGAAGGAAAAATTGTGAAGGCACCTAGATAATCATCTACTTGTAGCCTATTGTGATGGACTAATTTGGAGGACCCATTGTTTATTCCTGTCACCAAGCGATAAGAGCCTAAGAGGCTAGGGTACTTAAGAGAGCCTCGCTCCACCCTCCCTCTGGGGAATCTACAACGGGAAGTCCATTTGACAGTCAGTCACACACCATAGCTCGTTGGCACGTACCTTAGTGTATAAAAAAGGGTGCGCTCACTTGGTCGCTCGAACCCTTGAGTGGGGAGACCTAGTTGTGGGCCATCCTTCGCCGGTGAGAGCCTTTGTCTACACTCTTGCGAACCCACACGTAGACCGGGGTTGTATGACCTATAGCAACTATTTCCTTGTGTTTGTGGGCCATCCTCATTTGGATGCAGTTGGACTTCTTGTCAGAAATGCGAACTTGTTGGGCCATTTAAACTGGGACGAGTTCGTATCCTATGACAATTGGGCCAAAAGCTTCTGAAATATCGATGGGCCACTCTATAGAAATTATTTTTATGTTTGCATTACCTTTCTTTTATGCTTGTGTTTGGGAACATCGTCGTTTGGATCCATTTGGACCATTTGTCATGGGATGTGGGCTTGTTGGGCCATTTAAACTGGGACAAGAACGTATCTTATGACGATTGGGCCAAAGGCTTCTAAATATCGATGGGCCATTTTGTGCTTGTGTTCGGAACATTACCATTTGGATTTAGTTGGACTCCTTGCCATGAGATGTGAACTCGTTGGGCCATTTAAACTGGGACGAGTTCACTCCTATGACGGTTAGCCCAAAAGCTTCTAAAATGATAATGGGCCGATTTGTTTGAAAATTTTAATCGATTTAGTATGTTCTATATGTTACATGCATCTCATGCACCTCATACATACATACATCATGTTAACACCCTCTATGTCTCAAAAAGACATCATAGATACCGTTTGGGTTAGAGAAGGGACAAGGCTCACTAAAAGAACAGTAACAAGCATGAGTGAATCCGATAACGAGGTATCCCGTATGGATCAGTTAGAGAACGGTCTCGCCAAGATCACTGAACAGTTGCAAGCCCTGACTACTGCTGTGGCTGGTATAGCTGGATCTCGTGCTGGGGGTAGTTCTGGGGATGTGAGGCAAGAGGAGCCTCCGAACAGATTGGGGGATGATATCCCCACTTTTGATGATGATATGGCAGAGTATGCAGCAGGCAGAGTATCTGGGTCTCAGGCAGAATTACAGAAACTCCGGGATCAAAATGAGACGGTTACCCGCAGGATGAGGGGATGAGGATTTGCTGGATTATGAGACGCTGACTTTCGAAGAGCAGTTGCCGGCACAGTTCAAGATGCCTGATATGGCTAAGTTTAATGGGAATGGGGATCCAAGGGTGCATCTCCGTCAGTATGTATCAGTCATGAGTTCAGTTGGCCTATCTCAGCGCCAAGTGCAGAAGATGTTTGGAATGTCGCTCGAGGGAGCTCCCGTGGTGTGGTACCACAGTTTGGAGAAGAAAGTGAAGGAAGATTGGAGGGAGTTGGCTGATGCCTTCCTGAAGCAGTATGTCACTGACCTAGAGATCGATCTGTCACTCCGCGATCTAGAGAATGTTAAGCAAAAATCGGAGGAGAGTTTTAAGGAGTATGTGGACCGATGGAGAGGTCAGTTGTTGAAAATGCAGACTAGGCCCTCGGAGAAGGACCAGATTAAAATGATTATCAAGGGCACCAAGCCCTCCATTTACAGCAAGTTGAGGAGGATGACCTCCATGATTACAGACTTTCGGCAGTTGAGGGAAACTGTCATGGACATTGAAGAGGAAGAGGCGGAAAACAGAAAGTTTTATGGCTTAAGTAGGAGGCCTATTGGGGGGACATCGGGTACTAAACCTGTTTCTGCGGAAGTTGCTGCCATCCGGAACCGGAAATTTTCCAACTTGGGAAGACCCCTGTCAAAGGTACTAGAGAAATTGAAGAGGCAAGGACTCTTAAAACCCTTGGAAGCCAAACCATTACCCAATCCCCCACCATCACATTATAACCTAAACCTTTACTGTTACTTTCACCAACAAAAGGGCCATGACACCGACAATTGCGCCCGACTCCGCCATGAAATCCAGGACCTGATAGACTCCAAAAAGATACCCGACCCTGAAACAGAATGCCCCAACACACACCAGAACCCTTTACCAAATTACCACTCTGTCCCGCCCCCAACCTATATGATAAACTCTGGCCTACCCGAGAACCTTGTCCTCAAATCCTTTGACCTCCAAGCCGTTTGCCTTGGGATTTGGGATAGTAACAGCGAAGATGAAACCGAACATGGGAAGAGTTTCTGGGCAGACTTCTCCAGTAGTGATGAAGAAGAAGTGAGGGGTATGACACGCAGCGGGCGTTTCTACAATGATATGACTGATAAGGGTAAATGAGTGTTATCAGAGGGTAGAGAAGTGGCTGAGAATACAGAAAGTGCCGAGGGAGATGTAGTGCTACAGCAGTTGAGGAAAACCCGAGCGCAAGTGAGTATATGGGATTTTTTGTGTGCATCTCAGGAGCACAGGCGGGCCATGGTTGAGGCCTTAAGCAAGATAGTGGTGACGGAAGATGCCAACCCCGCAATGTTTGTTGGGTCAGTGCGAAAGGAGGCTTTGCAGACAATCACTTTTTCTGAGGAAGAACTCCCAGCTGAGGGGAGAAATCATAATAGACCTTTGTTTATCAGAGCTGAAGTGAGGGGTAAAAGGACCTCTTGTGTGATGGTGGATGACGGCTCATCCATTAATGTGTGCCCGTTGAAGATTTTGGCAAAGCTGGGTATGAAAGCAACGGATTTGGACCCCTCCAGTATGACCATCAAAGCTTATGATGACAGTAAGCGAGGAGTTGAGGGTACATTTGTAGCAGCGGTCAAGGTTGGTCCTATTGAGGACGAAGTTGAGTTTACAGTGCTGGACATCCCAGCCACTTTTGCCTTGTTGTTAGGAAGGCCTTGGTTTCACAAACTTGGGGGCGTGCCTTCCACTTTGCATCAGATGATTAAGTTCCCGTATGAGGGAGAGATTGTTACCATCCGAGCTGAGATAGATAATGATGTGGCTGCCTTGGAGATACAACCTTTCACGAGGTTTCAGGTGTCAGCAACTTTTGAGGAATGGGTGGATCCTAGGGTGGCTAGGATCATGAAAAAAATGAAGTTTGAACCGGGTGAAGGTTCAAAATTGCCAGATTTCAGAGGACAGACTACTCGGAAGGGTTTGGGATACACATCTGATGAAGAAAAGCCGAAGGTTAAAAAGAAAGGGCTGAAATTGATGGAGTACTTTGTGAAGGCTTCAGGGTATCAAGGTGAGCCCGAACCGATAGAAGTTAATGGGATTGTGGTGCCTGGATTTGAGATCTTCCAGGATTTGTTGGGTGAGAAACCGCTGACTAAAGAAGCTGTGGAAGCAGAGAATTGGGAAGAAGAATTGATGAAGTTGGAGAGCCTGACTCTGGGAGAGGACAAAAAGCCTGAGGAAAACCTGGTTGCAGAGGAAGAAGTGTCTATAGATGATGAAGACATTTACCTTCCTGATTTGTTTGAATGTACTTCCGCATTATCCAATAATAAAGACATTTCTTTTGCTTACTTGCCTGAGTCATTTCCATTTACTCTGCACGAATCAAGCATATTTGATATCAGTTCGGCCAGAACTACTGCATTTAACTTGGGTACACTTGAGAACCCCAAGGAAATTCTGATTGCAAGTGAAGTTACCTCCGAAGAGAGGGATAAATTAGAAGAAGTATTGGGCAGATATGCCAAAGTGTTTGCTTGGTCCTATGAGGACATGCCTGGGGTAGACAGAAACATTGCCCAGCACACAATACCAACTTATCCGAATATGAGGCCAGTAAAACAGAAACTCCGACGGATGAGACCAGAATGGGCTGAGAAAGTCAGAGAGGAAGTTAAGAAAAGAGATAGATGGGGGTTCCTGGAAGTAGTAAAGTATCCTGAGTGGTTGGCTAATATAGTGCCAGTGCCGAAGAAAGACGGGAAGGTCAGAATGTGTGTGGACTACAGAGATCTCAACAAGGCTTGTCCGAAAGATGATTTTCCTCTGCCGCATATAGATGTTCTGGTTGATAGTGCGGCTTTATCTGCTATGTATTCATTTGCAGACGGGTTTTCAGGTTACAATCAGGTCCTTATGGCTGAGGAAGATAAACACAAGACTGCCTTTGTTACCGAGTGGGGTACTTATTGTTACAAGGTGATGCCGTTTGGGCTCAAGAATGCAGGAGCTACTTATCAGCGGATGGCCACTACACTATTCCACGACTTGATGCACAAAGAGATTGAAGTGTATGTGGATGACATGATGGTGAAATCAGAGACAAGAGTTGGGCATATTGAAGCACTGGAAAGGTTCCTTCAGAGAGTTGACAAATACAACCTGCGGCTAAATCCCAAGAAATGTGTGTTTGGGGTGACATCAGGAAAATGCTGCTGGGACATACAGGGAATGGGAGGAATAGAGGTAGACTCTGAAAAGATCAAAGCAATCACAGAAATGCCAGCACCGAAGACTGAGAAGGAAGTCAGAGCATTCCTAGGGAAGATTCAGTACATCAGTCGGTTCATCGCCAAGTTGACATCAGTGTGTGAGCCTATCTTCAAACTATTGAGGAAAGATCACCGGTAAAGTGGAATGAGCAGTGTCAAGCAGCCTTCGACAAGATCCGAGAGTACTTGGTAAAGCCTCATGTATTGAAACCTCCGAGACCGGGCAGACCGTTGATATTGTACTTGGCCATAGAATCAGAAGCACTGGGGGCAATGATGGTACAGGCAGATGATGAGACAGGGTAGAGCATGCAGTTTACTATCTGAGTAAGAAGATGCTCCCATATGAGGCTCGATATCAGGAAGTAGAGAAGATTCTGTCTTGCAGTGGTATGGGCTTCCAGAAAATTGCGGCATTACTTCCAGTCTTACAAGATCCAGGTAGTGGCAAAGGAGAATCCTCTGAAATATCTGCATTCAGTGCCTTCGCTAGTGGGGAAATTGGGCAGATGGTTAGTATTGCTGACAGAGTTTGACATTGAGTATCTCACCACCAAAGTGGTCAAAGGGCGAGCAGTAGCAGAGTTTCTGGCATTACAACCTGTTGAAGGGGATCAGTATAAGTTTGAATTTCCAGATGAAGAGATCCAAGCAATAACAGTTCAGAGATGGAAAATGTATTTTGACGGAGCAGTGAATTACAAGGGAGCCGGAATTGGGATTGTGATAGTGACCCCCGAAGGAGAGACCTTGCCTTTGGCCAAAAGGTTGACATTCAGAGTAACCAACAACATGGCCGAGTATGAAGCATGTGCTTTTGGTTTGACTGCATTGATAGCCTTGAAGGCCGAGAGTGTGGAAGTCTACGGAGATTCTATGTTGGTAGTCCAGCAGATGCGAGGAGAATGGGAATTGAAAGAAGAACGGTTGAAACCTTACCTTTTTTACCTCAGAAAGTTGGCACAGGTTATCCCCGATTGTAAGTTTCAGCACTTGCCAAGAGAAGAGAATCAGATGGCAGATGCATTGGCTACACTTGCAGCGACTTGGGAAAATCCAGAAAAGTTAGTGATGAGACCGTTGATACTGACAACAGCAAGAAGACCTGTTTATGAGATAGAGAGAATTCTGGAAATAGAGGTCGATGACGGTAAACCTTGGTATTATGACATTCAGAGGTATCTGGAACATGGGGAACTCCCAGAGGGAGCAGGCAGAAAAGACAGAATAGCCATTCAGAAGTTAGCTTCCCAGTATGTGATTTTGAAAGGGGAACTGTACAAGAGGCAAGCAAACGGTATTCAGTTGAAGTGTTTGAGAAAAAAAGAAGCTCAGCATGTAATGGAAGAAGTACACGCCGGGGTATGTGGTCCGCACATGAACGGGTTGAATCTGTCCCGCAAGATAGTGAGACAAGGTTTTTATTGGTCAACCATGGAAACAGACTACGCGAAGATGGTAAAACACTGTCATGATTGTCAAGCACACGGTAATTTGAATCACTTTCCGCACACAGAGTTGCACGGGTTGTCAGAGCCGTGGCCTTTCTCAGCATGGGGAATTGATATGATTGGAGAAATTCGACCGAATGCATCGAATGGGCATCGCTTCATAGTAGTGGCAGTAGATTACTTCTCGAAGTGGGTGGAAGCCGAATCATTCCGCAATGTTACAGCAAAACAGATGGCAAAGTTTATAGCTCGGAACCTCATTTGTCGGTATGGTATGCCGCATCATGTAGTGACAGACAACGAAGTTCAGTTTCAAGGAGAGACGAAGGCAATGTTACAGAAATACGGGATAGGCCACCACAAGTCATCACCGTACAGACCGCAGGCAAATGGGGCAGTTGAGGCAGCCAACAAGACTATAAAGACGATTTTAGCCAAGATGACAGAGAACTGCAGAGATTGGGCCGAGAAACTACCATATGCTTTGTGGGGGTACAGAACATCAGTAAGAACAGCAACAGGGGCCACACCTTACTCTTTGGTCTATGGAATGGAAGCAGTATTGCCAGTAGAAGTGGAAATACAGTCTATGAGGGTATTAGCAGAGGCAGAATTACCAGAACAAGAGTGGGCCGCACAGAGGTTTGATCAGTTAGCACTGCTGGATGAGAAGAGAACGAAGTCTTTGTATCACATGCAGTTGTATCAGAAGAGACTAGCCCGAGCATTCAACAAGAAAGTACGCCCCACCAAGATCAGAAAAGGTGATTTGGTACTTAAGCAATCAAAGCCGTCGACGACAGATCCAAGAGGAAAGTTCAGACCTAACTGGGAAGGGCCTTACATAGTGCAGAAAGTAATGGGAAATGGAGCAGTGAGGCTATCAGACTTGGAAGGGAACGAGTTCACCGAGCCGATCAACGTAGACAGATTGAAGCAGTAGTACTTGCCTGAGGGGGAGAAGACCGAGCAGTCACCAAGGAAATTGGCAGAAGACCTAACCCAACGAATAAGAAAATCATTCATGCATACACGTAACATTTCATTCTCTTCGTGTTTGTTTTTGTTTTGTGTTCGCAGGTTTGAAAAAGGAGAAAGCGGCATAAATGAGCCAAACAGCGTCAGTGCAGCTTCAGTTTCGGGGATAAGTCCCAGGGGGCGAGGCCCATATCGACTCGAGGGCGAGGCCCCACACCATGTCAGCTCGGGGGTGAGGCCCATATCACCTTGGGGGCGAGGCCCCACATCATGTCAGCTTGGGGGCGAGGCCCATATCAGCTTGAGGGCGAGGCCCACATCGTCAGCAGTTTTGGGATGCGTCCCAGGGTCGGGGTGCCCCTATTGTCAGTTGCAGTTCCGGGATGCGTCCCAGGGTCGAGGGCCCACTACATCATCAGTTGTAGTTCCGGGATGCGTCCAAGGGTCGAGGGCCCACTACATCATCTGTTCGAGGGCGAGGCCCTCATTTCCAGCGGTATCGGGATGTGTCCCAGGTTCGAGGTTCCCCCGTTGTCGGTTGCAGTTATTGGGATGCGTCCCAGGATCGAGGTCCACTGCAGCACCAACTCAGCTCGAGGCGGCAGACGAGCCAGGTAAGTGAAAATGCATTGCATAACTTTGATAAGATTGTTCAAAGTCACACACTGCACAAGTCCCATCAAAGTGGGGGCGACTGTAGGCATTGCATTTTTTTTATGTGAAACCCGATGATGAGTCTCAGTTTGAGGAACTACCTTTTTAGTTAAGGATATGCGGGAAACGGTCGTCGGAAGGGAATCGGTGTTTCATTATATTTTTATTCACTTGTTTAGCGTCAGGCTCACTTGTTGGACCTCCGTTTAAAGCACTCTTGGCCCAAACCCACTCACCAAACCAACACAACACCTAACTTACCAAGACAAAGCCCACACCCACTTAGGCCCACACGCCCATGGCCTCTAAAATATACCCAAATTAAATAAAATATTAATTAAATTAAATATTAACTAAATAAAATATTAATTAAGTCATTTACCAAATTAAATAAGACATAAAATATAATTATATCAAATTAAAATATTGTAACTTCCTAATCCAAAATATTATATACTAAATTAAAGAAATTATTAAATTAAAGCATACCTAATTAAGATAAAGCACAAATATTATATACCTTACTTAACCAATACCATGCCTAATTAAGATAAATCAAATATTCAACCTTCCTAATTCACCAAAATTTATCCCCCCAATCAATCAAATACTTTCCTTTTTTGACACTAGGGGTGTTCACGGGTCGGGTCGGGTCGGGTTTTTCGATTTTTTTTTGGACCCGATCGGGTCGGGTCATTCGGGTCATTTGACCCGAAACCCGAATTTTAAGAAGCTGACCCGCGCGGGTCGGGTTGTAACGGGTCGGGTCAAAAAACCTCGGGTCGGGTCGGGTCAACATAGTATATTTTAAATATAATATATATATTTTATTGATACATTCTTTACAAGAATCGCGTGTAGCTGCACTGGCAAACGCATTGGTTTATAACCCCTTAATCTTAGGTTCGAATCCCCTCATCAGCATTTTTTATTTTAAAAAAAATTAAACAAAATTTGAAAATCTGGGCATGCTAAGGTTCGAACTTGGGCCTCATTAATGACCAGGCAATTACTTTGCCATTCCATCCACAATTATTTCTAGTTAAACTTGTATCATTACAAATATATATTACAATTATGTCGGGTCGGGTCAGACCCGAATTTTTTGACCTAAACCCGTGACCCGATCCGAAATTTCGGGTCGGATCGGGTCGGGTCGAAATTTTGCAAATTTTTTTGTTGAACCCGCGCGGGTCGGGTCGGGTCGGGTCGGGTCGGGTCGCGGGTTGACCCGACCCTATGAACACCCCTATTTGACACCAAATCCAATCTATTCCTTATGAGACAAGGGAAGCCCTAGCCCTTGTCTATATAAATAACCCAAAACCAAAGCCAACCCCCTCCTCAATCTCTCACAATTCACACCCATACATGCCCAAGAAACCCTAGCACTCTTACGCATACAGCAACAAGAAGCAACACAAACAATTCTCTTCATCTCCACCCTCACTTCACCGAAAATACACAACCAGAAACTAAAAACTGCACCATTAAACCCCTTAAACAACCGAAAAACACCTTAAAACACTCTCTAAAATCCTTAAAACAGTAACATAAAAAACTACACCCTAAGCCTCCTTAAACAACCAAAAAATACAGCCCTTAGACCCCTAAAAACGCAAAAACAATAACTTTAAAGACCTAAAACAGTAAGATGAGAATACAGAGAAAACAGCAGCAAAACGGAGGTCAAACAGCAGCAAAACGGAGGTCAAACAGCAAGCAAAACAGCAAAACAGTGAGCTAAGACGCTAAACCAGTGAACGAGAGAAGTTGAGGAGCTTTAACCCTTCCGATCACCGTGAAACGTAAGTCTGAAAGTCGGTAAAAAAGGTTAGACCTGAGGGTATTTTTCACACTTGTTTTCAGTTTTATCTTTATTATTTATTGAGTTTTGTTCGCATGATTACTATATTAAAATGCATGTTGTGGCCCCTTGAGTATATAAATATGCATATATTGTAAAATGATGTATGTTGTGGCCCTTGAATAAATTGAAAAATGTGTCGCCTCTCGTGGTATAGAGGATGGAAACCCGGACATAAATTTCATAGCCGATTCCGAATGGACGGTAGTATGATCTGTACTCGAGATACAACTCCATGTACCACTTGAGTAAATGGCGCATATTTTGTTTTATGTTGTTTTTGATTTTTTTGTCATTCGTTACTTGACTTCCGCATGTTATTTGTTTATGTAATGATATGATCGAGCGCATGGGCTTAGTAAGTTGGATTAAAGGTCCCCTATTTTGAGAGGTTAAAACCTTTTATCACGATGTTTTGCCGCGCTGATCGATTTATACTCGGTTGAATGTAAGATGTGTTCAATCGGGTATACGAAGCCAATATTATTGTCTTTATTTTTATATGCATGATGTGATCGAGCACATGGGCTTAGTAAGTTGGATTAAAGGTCCCCTATTTTGAGGGGTTAAAATCCTTTACCACGATGCTTTGCAGCGCCGATTGGTGTATATTCGATTGGATGCGAGATGAGTTCAATCGGATACGTGAGGTCCCACATTGTGGATTTGTTTGTGTATGGATGTGTTGCATGCATCAGGTCTGATTCTATTCAAACGCGTTCTCGAATGCCACACGAACGTGAACCTTCTGTTTACCGTTCGAACGCGTTCTCGAACGCTACGCGAATGATGAGCGGAAAATATATCAATATTTACCGCCCCTTGAACTTAATATTTTGTTTAGTTTCTCGGGTTTGATGAACGTTTTGATGTGTTTTAGTTTATTTTGTAGATAAAATAATATCAGGTCTCAATGAAAACATTTAGGATGAAATATGGTTCAAATAAGGGCAATTATTGGACTTGATATTTTAATTTTGGAGATTGGAAACTTGAAATGGCGTTTTGACGAAGTGCAGTTTTGGAAATTCCAGTTTTGCGCATCTGTCGTATTTTGGGCATAACTTTTTACTCAGATATCGGATTGAGCTGATTCAAGTTCCAGATTAAATAAGACTCAAGATCTACAACTTTGAAAGACAAAATAATTTCGAATTCTGAAGATTTCATGCCTGAAACGGATGAACCATCCAGAAGTGTGAAGTGTGTAATTATTAAAGTCACTTTCAATCATTTTCAAAGCAAAAAAATAAATTAATAAAAAAATAATAAAAATTATCAAATCATCACCAAACATGATAAGAGATTAGTGGAGCAATTAATAATGGATTTGGTGGAGCAATTAGTGGAGCAATTAATAATTGATTTGGTGGATGATTTGATGGAGGCAAAATTTTGCCTATAAATACCAAGCCATTTCATTTAAAAAAATTCATACTTTCTTCTAAGGATTCCTTAAGAATACTAAGAAGATTGTATCTTGTTTGTTTATTTACAGCTTTCAGTAATTAATTTCCGCTTTCGCACTTTCTTTTCTTTACTTTTCAGTTTTTACTTTCCGCAATTTACTTTTACGCACAATACTTTTCTTTCTTTAATTTTCAGTTTTTACTTTTCAGTAATGAGGAGGTAACTCCCCTTTGCTGGGGTAAAAGGTAAAACTTTTATTACTAATATTTAGATTAATCTCCCTTAATTATAATATATAAACTAGTTAAAACCTGACTTAACGAGGATACCGCCATATTGGTCGGTTGGTAATTATTTAAATTGGTTTTAACCTGACTAAACTGGATACCGCCTGATTGGTCGGTTGGTAATTAATTATTAATTTGACTTAATCTGGATACCTCCTATATGGCTAGTTGGTAATTATCATGCAAAGTTAATATATTATATTAAGGGGGATATCTAAAATAGAAGTAATAAAAGTGGATCCTTTTACCTCAGCATTTTCTTTTATTGTAATTTTAATTATTTACTTTTCAGCAATTTACTTTTCAGCAATTTACTTTTTAGCAATTTACTTTCAGCATTTACTTTCAGCATTTAATTTTCAGTATTTAATTTCAGCATTTACTTTCAGCATTTATTTCAGCATTTATTTTTCAGCATTTAATTTTCAGTATTTAATTTTCAGTATTTTACTTTATGTCTTTTATTTTATTTAAGTTTTTTTACTACCCGTAAATATGTGTCGTAACTAAGCCAGTTATCTGGGTTGTGATGAAATCCAATATCACCGGTTTATAAGGGGTTAAATTATAGTTTGGGTAATTTAAAGGTTTACTTATTAAGTCTTAAGCTTAATGCGTCTTGTTATTGGCCACTAATAAGATTGATGTGGTAAATCTAAAATAAACTTGACAAAGGAATTTTAGGTTTCAGTCTTAGACTTAATAGCCCACGATCTTCCTTGAGGATAGATAACCCTTTAATAGATTTCCTTACATGATAGGAATATACCTGTCGGGCGGGGGTAGCCATAATTGGAACTTAAACTTAATGAATCCAGATAATTTGGTTGACATAGACATATGGTTCAATTGGGTTAAACTGGGTATTTGCGTCTGACCATCGACATAGGCTTTTGCATAATTTAGTGTTCCAGGTTAGTAAACCGATTTATTACACAAACATAAAATAACCACTTCATCTTTAAAATGATATTGGAAGAAATCACAACCCTAGATAGTTTTTAATATTGAATTTTCTTAAAACCTACTTTCGAACAATTTTATTTACTTGTTTTTAAATTTAGAATCGTCACCATTTCAAATCAATCAAACAACCTGTTAGATACTAGTAATCATTTGACTTCATAAAATTAATAGATTAGATATTAAGTCCTCGTGGGATCGATATTTTTATACTACTTGAACGATACGTGCGCTTGCGTTATATGTGTGTGTTTACGCCGGTCAAGTTTTTGGCGCCGTTGTCGGGGACTTATTTATCTTTCACTATTAATTTAGGGGTTAGATACGTTACTTGTATCTAATTTCTTTTTACTTATTGTTTTTGTTTTCTTGTGTTTCAGGTTCTCAGAAACTACATGAGACGAACCAGAAGCTTTGAACTCCGATCGCTTGACCTAGAAATTGAAAGAACCATCAGACAGTTGAGAAGGGAAAGACGAGAAGGCCAAGAAGCTTTAGTCAACATGGAACCTGAACCGTTGGAGGTTGCACCACCAATTCCCATTCGAGACAGAACCATTCCGGTGGTTGACAGACTCATTTCCTGTATTGTACTTCCTCCCTTACCAGCAAATGCGTGTGACATCAAAACATGCATTTAGATGATTCAGCAGTCAGTTCAGTTCGGGGGGAATGCAACTGAAGATCTTAATGCCCACATCAGTAACTTCCTGGAAGTTTGCGTTACTTTCAACTACAACAGAGCATCAGAAGAAGAAATGAGACTGTGAGTTTTCCCATACTCCTTGAAGGACAGAGCTAAAGCTTGGCTACATTCACTACCAGCAGGTTCCATCACAACTTGGAACACTCTAGCCACCAAATTCCTTGCAAAATACTTTCCACCGGCCAGAACTGCAAAGTTGAGGAATGACATCACATCCTTTGTACAGCAAGATTCAGAATCCCTCTGCGAAGCTTGGGAAAGGTACAAAGATTTGCTCCGGAAATGTCCTCACCATGAGATTCCAAAATGGCTTCAAGTCCAAACATTCTATAATGGACTTTCTGGAATAATGAGAACCACAATTGATGCTGCTGCTGGAGGAGCACTAATGGCAAAAGGAGAAGATCAGACTTGGGATTTAATTGAAGAAATGGCCAACAATAATTCTTTGTGGCCAACAGAAATGAGCATGATCCAAAGAATCGCAGGAATTTATGAAGTTGGAGCCAACACAGCACTGAATGTCAAGCTGGATATGATTTGCAAAAATCTGGAAACTCTTAACATGAAGGTTAATGGTGGATCCATAAGTTCATCATATAAAGGAGCACCAGAACCAGTTCAGCAGGAAGAGACAGTGAATTTTGTCAACAATTTCAACAGACAGGGGAACAATCCATATTCCATCACCTACAACCCATGGTGGAGGAATCATCCCAATTTTTCATGGAGCAACAATTCAGGCCAACAGCAAAACTATCCACCACCTGAATTCCAACAACAGAACAAAAGCCAGGAGCAGGCAAATGAACCAGGAATAACAGAAGTGTTGACCCACTTGAAAAAGTTAGAAGCAAAACACGACTCTCAAGCAGCAAGATATGATGCTATGTTTCAATCCCAATCAGCATTAATTCAAAGTCAATCTGCTTCTATTAAAGCACTGGAGAATCAAATGGGACAACTGGCAAAATGCTCAGAGTTACAGACCGCCAGGTACCCTTCCTAGCAACACTGAGCCAAATCCAAGAACATGGGGAAGGAACAATGTCATGCCATCATGTTAAAAAGCGGTACTGAAATCAACAAAGATGTTGGAGCCAAAACAACTGCTGAGGAAGTTCCAAAAGAAACAAAGCAACAGATGGAGGAAAAAGAAGCAAAGGAAAAGAACAGATCACTCCACCTCCACCTTTTCCTCAACGTCTTCAGAAGAACAAATTGGACAAGCAGTTTTCTCGGTTCCTGGAAATCTTCAAAAAGCTGCATATCAACATTCCATTTGCAGAAGCGTTGGAACAAATGCCCACCTATGCCAAATTCATGAAAGATATTCTTTCACGAAAGCGGAGATTGGGAGATTACGAGACAGTAGCATTATCAGAAGAATGCAGTGCTATCATTCAGAGGAAACTTCCCCCGAAGTTGAAAGATCCTGGCAGTTTCTTGTTCCTTGCGTCATAGGAGAACATAACTTTGGTAAGGCTTTATGTGATTTAGGTGCTAGTGTTAACTTAATGCCTTTTTCTATTTTCAGGAAATTACAGATTTGAGAAACAATGCCAACTTCAGTCTCACTGCAACTTGCTGATAGAACGCTCGTATTTCCAAGAGGCGTAGTTGAGGATGTGCTGGTCAAGGTTGACAAATTCATTTTCCCAGCAGATTTTTTGTCCTTGATATGGAGGAAGACGCAGACGTGCCAATCATCCTCGGGAGACCGTTCTTGGCTACAGGTCGAACCATTATTGATGTACAAAAAAGAGAACTAACCATGAGGGTACATGACCAAGAAGTAACATTCAATGTTTTCAAGGCCATGAATTTCCCAGATGATGAAAAGAAGGAGGAATGTTTCAAACTCGATGTGATACACAGTACCATTCAGAACTCTGATGAAAGACAAAGTTCTACTGACAAACTTAAAACATGTCAATTGCCTGTGGAGCCTAAAGATAAAGCATATTTTGCACTGAAAGAGCCAATTCTTGCTCTACAAGCAACAGAAGAGAAAACGTTCCACCAGCTCAACGAATTGGAGGAATTTCACAATCAGCCTTTTGAAGATGCCAAATTGTACAAAGAAAAGGGCAAGAAAATACATGATGAGAAGTTAGTGCGCATACAACTGGAACCAGGGCAGAAGGTACTGTTAAACAAATCAAGGGTGAAATTCTTCCCATGGAAGCCAAAATCACGGTGGTCAGGTCCATTTGTGATCACCAAAGTTTTACCAAATAGAGCTGTTGAGATACATGATCCTGACGCTAACAAAACTTTCAAGGTTAAAAACAAGCGTGTCAAGCACTACTGGGGAGAATCATTTGAGCGACAAAAAGAAAGTGTTACACTTTCAAATCCAGCTTAACGTTCGAGAAGTCAAGTCTGGCTGACGACTTTAAACTTAGCGCTAGCAGGGAGGTAACCCATGCAATTTTTGTATATATTGTGATTTGGTGTGATTTAATTTTGTGTGTTTAGTTTTTTTCAGGTTAAGACATTTCAAGATGGAAGAAGCTCTCGCAAATCTTCACAAACAATTTCCTTCTCTCCCTCAAAAATCTCTAATGAAAGTTTACAAAGCTCGCTTGGAACGGATGAGGTTACTGACGATCCATGGTGTTCCCAATGACATTCGTTGGGTAATTGAAGCACGAGTCCGATTGGCAGGTGAGTCTTCAGACTCTTTTATTTCACATCTGCCTGGTTTTGGAAGAAGCACGTATGCAAAGAAACGAAGAGCTAAGCAAATGGGTGTTTGTTACAAATGTGCAGGTTGGAATTGCAATACTCGTTGTCGTTCTTTAGGAATGGTGTCTAATAATCGCGAAGACAAAATTAAATTCATTAGGGATGGCTTGAGTAAGGAGTCTTTAGATGATATATCTTCGACTCTTGAGACGCATCCCAGTGGATATGTTCACATAGCCTTTTGCAGATTACATACACAATTTCAAAAAGAAAGACAACAGTTAAGTCTTGGGAATCTGACTCAAAAAGACCATGTTTGCCAATTTATAAGAAAATTGGATGGGAAACTTGTCTTTGACGCATAGACGTTAATCAAGCTCTAATTCTTGTACATATTATATCTCTTTGTCTTTTCCTAATAATTTTGATTTGTTTTGTTGTTTTCTTTTATTTTCTCCGACAAGATCCAGACCTTTTTGACCATATCACGATCTATTTTACTATTTTGTTACTAATCGTCCTTTGGAAGATACTTGTGCTATTTTTACTCACCCTTTTCAGGTACTATAAATTCAGCTCGTCAATACACTTTTGAAGGCATCCTGATTTGAGAAAGAAATACATAAAAACATGGAAGCCACTTCAAGAAGACGAGTTGAAAATATTTGTGTGTTTTGCGGTAGTAGTGTTGGTACTAAACCACAATACATAGAAGCAGCACAAGAATTGGGTCGAGTCTTAGCTGCAAGGAATATGCACTTAATATATGGCGGAGGCAATCTTGGACTTATGGGGATCGTTTCAAAAGCCGTATAGGAAGGAGGTAGTAACGTTTTAGGAATCATCCCAAAACCCTTGGCAGAGGCAAATCTTATTGGATCGTCAAACGGAGAGGAACTGATGGTGCCAGGTATGTCTGAACGACTGGTAGAAATGATTAACCGTGCTGATGCTTTTATTGCTTTGCCAGGTGGCTTGGGTACATTGGAGGAAATTTTTATAGTACTATCTTGGGCGAACCTGAACATACACCAGAAACCAATTGGGTTGTTTAACGTTGATGGATTTTATGATTTTCTTTGTGTGTTTCTTGATGATGCCCGGAGAAATGGGTTCATATCAAAACCTTTAAAAGAACTCCTCTTTACTTCCAGAACTGCTCCGGATCTAATAGACCAACTCTTAGCCTATGAACCACAAATTGACCCTGTCCTTTCAAAGATAAATTGGTCCGAGGATGATCATGGTAAGAGGCATCGTGTTAATCTGGATCTTAACCTTTAATCTCCTGTAGAATTTCAGCTAACCAGGTATTATCTTCTAAACTCTTCTACTACTGTTTAAGACATTGGGGACAATGTCTCATTTAGGTTTGGGGGAGAGAATTAGTTGATTAGTACCTTGTTTTTTTAGTTGTGTGTTGTTTCTATTTTTAGTTCAAAATTTTTCGAAAAATACAAAAAATTGAAAAATTTTCAAAAATTACAAAAAAATATTTTGTGTTTTTGTATTTTTATTTTGACTAAGAATGTGAAATTGGTAAGAGATAGCTGAGTAATGAGTTTCCACTCCTGAGACGTATCTCAAACCTAATTCGAAACAAGTTAATTTTTGTTTATTTCCTTTTGAATTATTTAATTTGTAAATTCTCCATAAAATTGACTAAAATGAATCTTCATATGCTCAGTTGACAGATATTATCAACATACATGGTAACATACGGACATGAGCTAAAATTGAAAAGTTTGTAATATTCAGTGCTCTAGTTTAATTGGAGGAAGCATCTCAAAAAGCAATGGAGTAAAAAAAAACGTCCGAGATCCGAGTTATTAAGTCTGTAAGGGTGTTTTGACACCTAGTGCTCTAAAACCAACTGGTTTGGGAGTCATTGGCCCAAAGCTCGCTACATGGATCAAAGATGCTGCAAAAATATATATATCTGAAGTCTAAGTAATTAAGTCCGTAGGGGTGTCTTAACATCTGGTGCCCTAAAGCCAACTGGTTTGGGAGCCACCGACCCAACACTCGCTACATAGATGGAAGATATTGTATATAAATAAAAAATAGAAAAAAAATCAAAGAAAAAATCAGAAAAATGAGAAAAATTATTCCATTGCTACCAAAAGGTGTTAAATCTGATAGAACTTTAGGACAAAAATATTACTCTCTTATCAACTGCACTTATGACTGTTGTGGGAAAAAATGAGTTGTTTAATATTTTATTGGCTGTGTATATGAAGAATGGTAAAAATAATCGGAGAATTTACTTATTCTGTAATTTAGAATGAAACAAAACAACTATTGACTTGGAGTAGAAGTTTCACCTGATTAGTCACTAACTTCTTTATTTTATTTTCTCTTGTCTTTTTGCATTAGTTTTATTATCTTTTTACTTTTGTAAAACGTTTGTGGGTATCGTTGCTGTAAGCCCTCACGAGACTACAACTCGTCCACTAGGGACACCTAGGGGTTTAAAGGCTTGTTGCATATGCTAAATACAACTGTGATCCCTACGAAAGTGGCTTAGTTTAATTTTATTTTTATTTTGTTGTTTTGCTCGAGGACTAGCAAAATGTTAGGTTTGGGGGTGTGATGAGCGAAAAATATATCAATATTTACCGCCCCTTTAACTTAATATTTTGTTTAGTTTCTCGGGTTTGATGAACGTTTTGATGTGTTTTAGTTTATTTTGCAGATAAAATAATATCGGGTCTCAATGAAATCATTTAGGATGAAATATGGGTCAAATAAGGGCAATTATTGGACTTGATATTTTAATTTTGGAGATTGGAAACTTGAAATGGCGTTTTGACGAAGTGCAGTTTTGGAAATTCCAGTTTTGTGCATCTGTCGTATTTTGGGCATAACTTTTTACTCAGATATCGGATTGAGCTGATTCAAGTACCAGATTAAATAAGACTCACAGATAAACAACTTTGAAAGATAAAATAATTTCTAATTCTGAAGATTTAATGCCTGAAATTGATGAACCATCCAGAAGTGTGTGGTGTGTAATTATTAAAGTCACTTTCAATCATTTTCAAAGCAAGAAAATAAATTAATAAAAAAATAATAAAAATTATCAAATCATCACCAAACATGATAAGAGATTAGTGGAGCAATAATAATGGATTTGGTGGAGCAATTAGTGGAGCAATTAATAATTGATTTGGTGGATGATTTGATGGATGCAAAATTTTACCTATAAATACCAAGCCATTTCATTTGTAAAATTCATACTTTCTTCTAAGGAATTCCTTAAGAATACTAAAAAGATTGTATCTTGTTTGTTTATTTACAGTTTTCAGTAATTAATTTCCGCTTTTGCACTTTCTTTTCTTTACTTTTCAGTTTTTACTTTCCGCAATTTACTTTTACGTACAGTACTTTTCTTTCTTTAATTTTCAGTTTTTACTTTTCAGTAATGAGGAGGTAACTCCCCTTTGCTGGGGTAAAAGGTAAAACTTTTATTACTAATATTTAGATTAATCTCCCTTAATTATAATATATAAACTAGTTAAAACATGACTTAACGAGGATACCGCCATATTGGTCGGTTGGTAATTATTTAAATTAGTTTTAACCTGACTAAACTGGATACCGTCTGATTGGTCGGTTGGTAATTAATTATTAATTTGACTTAATCTGGATACCGCCTATATGGCTAGTTGGTAATTATCATGCAAAGTTAATATATTATATTAAGGGAGATATCTAAAATAGAAGTAATAAAAGTGGATCCTTTTACCTCAGCATTTTCTTTTATTGTAATTTTACTTTATTTACTTTTCAGCAATTTACTTTTCAGCAATTTACTTTTTAGCAATTTACTTTCAGCATTTACTTTTCAGCATTTAATTTTCAGTATTTAATTTCAGCATTTACTTTCAGCATTTATTTTTTAGCATTTAATTTTCAGTATTTAATTTTCAGTATTTTACTTTATGTCTTTTATTTTATTTAAGTTTTTTTACTACCCGTAAATATGTGTCGTAACTAAGCCAGTTATCTGGGGTTGTGATGAAATCCAATATCACCGGTTTATAAGGGGTTAAATTATAGTTTGGGTAATTTAAAGGTTTACTTATTAAGTCTTAAGCTTAATGCGTCTTGTTAATTGGCCACTAATAAGATTGATGTGGTAAATCTAAAATAAACTTGACAAAGGAATTTTAGGTTTCAGTCTTAGACTTAATAGCCCACGATCTTCCTTGAGGATAGATAACCCTTTAATAGATTTCCTTACAGGATAGGAATATACCTGTCGGGCGGGGGTAGCCATAATTGGAACTTAAACTTAATGAATCCAGATAATTTGGTTGACATAGACATATGGTTCAATTGGGTTAAACTGGGTATTTGCGTATGACCATCGACAGAGGCTTTTGCATAATTTAGTGTTCCAGGTTAGTAAACCGATTTATTACACAAACATAAAATAACCACTTCATCTTTAAAATGATATTGGAAGAAATCACAACCCTAGATAGTTTTTAATATTGAATTTTCTTAAAACCTACTTTCGAACAATTTTATTTACTTGTTTTTAAATTTAGAATCGTCACCATTTCAAATCAATCAAACAACATGTTAGATACTAGTAATCATTTGACTTCATAAAATTAATAGATTAGATATTAAGTCCTCGTGGGATCGATATTTTTATACTACTTGAACGATACATGTGCTTGCGTTATACGTGTGTGTTTACGCTGGTCAGCGAACGCGCACGCATTTTCTTAGTTTCATCATGCATCAGGTCTGGTTCTGTTCGAACGCGTACTTGAACGTTATACGAACGCGAACCTTCTGTTTACCGTTCGAATGCGTTCTCAAACGCTACGCGAACGCGCATGCATTTTCTTAGTGTTTCATGCATCAGGTCTGGTTCCGTTCTCGAATGCTACGCAAACGCGCACCCACTGAACTGAGTCCTTTTCATCAGATTTCGTGCATAATTGTTCCTAGTAGCTATCCATTCGTATAATAAACCTAATTGCTTCTCTATATTACGCAAGATTGTGTAGGTGTCGTTCATCTGTATTCCCCACATGTATGAGTACAATGTGTTTATTAACTTGTATGCTTGCCAATGTTAATTTATCTTTATGTATGCAAATTGAGACATAGATTACATGCAAATAGGCTGTATGCAAATTCGGATATGTGTTACATGTAAATATAGATGAACTTGTTGATGTATGCATACGAACTTAGGGGTAAATCATCCTTGGAAATATGTTGCTTAGGCTTGGTTAGATTATTGCACAAATCATTTTATTACAAGTGGCATAAGTAAGGGACCATTCTGAACACAACGGTTTGAGGTCTTCCCTTGCGAGGGGTGAGTGCGGCCTTAAATTTTTGTCCCGGTTCACACCGGGTGGCGACTCCGTTATTCTTCGGTTTACTCCCCCGCGGGCTACTACGTACTCCCAACCGGGCAGCGAGCCCGGAACAGCATGCGTCGCCCAGTTTGTGTTCCTACAGACGTATCTATTAACAATCTTCTAAATAACACTCGGAACTTACTTCCGAAGTATACCACGACCATGGATTTAACAGATTGCTAATCATATAATGAATATTTATGCCCTATACACAGGACTGACGAATCCTATCTTGATACACACAGGATATCATGAGCATGAGTTCACACCCAACGAACAGACAAAGGTCTGATCTAAATAGATCGGTGACGTGACTACCATCTAAGTGTCGAGGATAACTCATATATCCACAGTGGTATCTCAAGTCCAAAAATCAGTATGCTACTCAACCCGAGAATATTCCTATTGACGTTGGTGTACTATATATTAGGTAATCTTCGGTGAGTCGTTCAGTGTTTATCAAATAAATACCTACACGTCTATACAAGTCTCCCGAGACTCATGGTTCATTGGGATAAACCATCAGACCAAGTCTGATATACGACATATATTGGTCTCAGCGGATTGTACAAACCGACCTGTGTCAGTAAATATTGACTATGAACTTAATTTGATAATATATATCTAGTAGTGACACTTCCCAATGTCAATTACAAGCTACGTTGTAATTGTGCACTACATTATATATTATCGGGTCTTTGTCTCATATATATATCACTAAACATGATTTAGTTTCAATCTAATGTATTAGATCGAATATATATAATAAAAGACAAGAGGTGCAACCATAAATAAGTAATATTATGGAAAAATGTATTACTCGTATTCATAAATCGGACATAAATATGATCCGGATTGGTGCTCCGAGCACCAACCCTAACAATAAAAGCCTACTAACTTTGGATTATGATGCGTGATCCCACGTGCCTTGGGGTGCTGGTATAGAGATCGGAGTACCTCCATTCTATATCATGGTAAATTCATAGATTCCGGAATAGACCCTCTCCGGAGTAGGTTCACTAAGGAATGAACTTACTTTGTAGTGAACTTACAGGTGTCATGATTCTATTGGACTTTTCTCTGTCTAGCGTAGTTTCACTAAGGAAACTTGCTAGGGAAGATTCATTAATAGAACGACATGTGGCCTATAGAGTAAAGCTGAAATCATACACCTACAATAACTATGATTGAGTATTTATACTGTCATTATAACTAAGAAATGTGACTGATTATTGTGTATATGACTGACATTATGACTAAGAAATGTGATTGGGTATTTATAACTATCATAGTAATTGAGAAAATATGACTAAGAACTTTGTAGGTGAATGACATTGAACTGTGTATGTGAATGACATTATGACTGAGTTGTATATATGGATGTAACTATATGACTATGTGATTGTGACTATGACTGTGACTATGAATTTAACTGTGATTACTATTATGTGATTATAACTGTGATTGTGACTATGTGATTGTGACCATGATTGTGTGGCTGTTACAATGACTGTGACCATGACTGATGCGCCATAGCGGGTTTGGATATGATTTTGACATTATAAAAGTCATATTTTAAAAGAGATTCCTTAATAGAAGTTATAAATGTAAATGATAATTGTATGTGACATCTTACAAACTGTGATTTGGAGTTCGGATGGAATTGATATGAATGTTTGAAAATAATTGATTAGTAACTTATATAAGGGTCATTTTTTTACCCATTTTTCGTTGAAACATATCGATCATGGTACTTATTTTAAAGTTTATGATATTTAGATCAATAATATATAATTTTTTTTCTTAAAACACTTTATATTTTGGGAGACATTTAGTTTTTAAATTTAATGTTAGAAAAAAATCTTCATTTTTTCTCATCCCATCCCATGCGCCACTTTTCTTTTTCTTTTTTTTTTATTTGTAATTTTTTTAGTGACAAACTTATAATAACATTACTTTATCATGTATATTTCTATAATTCTATATGTAAATGAATTAGCTGAAAAGAATTATTTGTGTTTGAACTAAATTGAAATAACCATATTTCTTTTGACCTTTTTACGAATTCCTCCAAACTCTAATGATAACAAAACAAATGGGCTTTAATTTGCATAGAATATTTTTTTAGCAATTTAGCACTAGAGAAAAAGTTGATTTATGTGGACAATTGGCCCCACAAAACTCTCAATTGTAATTTAACATTGGATGAGAATCATTCATGGCTATCTGATTTCAATGTTTTGCTTTTAAGAATTTGGAATTGGAAAAAATGTCGAAATCGGCTCCAATTACCAACGTTTTTACATCCAGTAAATTTGTAGGCTTGTTTATACACTTCATTTTACACATTCCGAATAGGCGAAAGCCAAAAATAATATCATACTTTCAGCGTGTGTAAAGTACAAAAGAGAAAAGACTAGCACATAAGAATTTTACTTACCCCCGACAAACCAACCATACATCCAAGCCATACATCAAAGCTCAAGCCAAGCTCAAGCCTTATCATTCTAATTTAATATAAGTGTGCAAAGTCCACTTATAAACTTTTCATATTCTCTTTACATTTCTCATGTGGGATTACTATCACTATTTGATATACAAACTCTTACAATACCCCACATTTGTATAACAAATAGTGGCGATCCTGTACATAACATGATCTGGAGAAAACTTAAAATTGATATGCATCAGGAGAGGTGTCTTTTGGACTTGGACCTTCCTTAGTAAATACTTATTGGATTTACCGATGAGTCAGTGTGTATAGGAGACATTGAACTGTTTATCATATTTTGTAAATCTAGGCAATAAGTATCACACATATTCAATTTCGACATCTTTCGATTCATACGGTTGTGTTCAAGGTTCAATGTTGTTAGGTAAAACAACATCTTCTGTTGCCATCGTTTGAAATCCAGCCCTTTGAACTTGTCTGATTTCTCAACATGAGGCTTCACAATATTCGCAGATTGTTCCATTGAAAATTCTGCTATAGATTGTTAATGAGAACAATCAACGAATTCAATTATTATTATTGAAACAGTAACTTGCAAATAAAATACAAATCAGAAACAGTAACTTACAAAGCAAGAAACAAAAACAATAAACACACTGACTAGATTGAGGCTAGCGTAATGCTATGTCCTATAGCAGAATTTTGGCTCTACTTTTGTGCTTGTAATTCGACGGACGTCTGCCACCAGGATTCAACAATCTGGAAGTCGAATTTCTGCACTGAAAACGACCCCTGGCGAATCTACTTGATATCTTTTTGTATTTCGTTTTTCCAAAGATCGGATGTAATATGAACGTTTTTCATGAAAAGTACCATCTTCGAATGCATACTGTTCTATTTATATAGACAGTTAGAAACAGTTAGTGTTGATGTCTTTTCAGTTAGACTGAATGGTTGTGTTCTTTTGATTTAAACTAAAATTTAAATCCAAAATAAACAAAACCAAAAATGGTTTTCAGGGAGGCTAATTAATCACGAGAGCCCAAAGAGCCCCAAGGCCCAAGGCCCATCTTTTGACTAATTAATATATATTAAATATATTAAATGTCATGGCAACCATACATCCAAGCCATATATTAAATGTATGCCTTATCATTCCAATTTAATATAAGTGTGCAAAGTCCACTTATAAACTTTTCATATTCTCTTTACATTTCCCATGTGGGATTACTATCACTATTTGATATACAAACTTTTACACTTATGTATAAAAAAATATAATTTTACACCAAGAAAATTAATTTATAAAATAATATTTTTTGATAGTCTATTTGTTTAATAAATCTAATATATTTTTTATACATATTTTTTTATTTATTGTGAAAGTAGAGAAATTCATTTATTAAAATTATAAAATAAAAAAATTAGTTAATAAAAAAAATAAGTATATAAGTAGTGTTAAATTAATATATATTATATATATAGTAGTGTTAAATAAGTGTATATGTATTGGGGGGGTAGATTTTTGTAAAAAAGAGGATAATTTGGTCATTTAAAGTAGGAGAGAGGGGGGCAGTAATAGCCCTCCGCGCATAAACCAGACAATCCTTTTACAAATATTCATGCGGCGGTTCCAGCTTCCAACAATCACCAGACGAGTCCAGATTTTTCGTTGATGGTCCAAACACACGTGGGGTCCGCAACATTCTCGATCCTGCGGTCCTGATACTACTATCACCGCGTCAACTAATATATTGAACATACACGTGTCGGTCACTCAAATCATGAGGATCTTTTTTGGCAATACACTAAAGGATAGATTCCCATTCACACCTCACCACCTCACCAACGAACGGATCGTTGAACGAGTGTGAACAAAAAATTAAAGAAATTTAATATTCCTTATCGGCTAAGACAAATTCCCTAAACTAACCCCTCTAAATATCTTAATTCTATTTTAATCCCATTAGGTTTTCCGATAATTTATGCATGATAATGGATCGGGCAAACCAAAAAAAAGTCCGAAATCAGGAAAAGTTCAGATTTTGGTTTTTTTAGCCTGATATTTCTTTTATAATTTTTACAAAATTTATAATAATCAAAATCTTATATAAAATATATCAATAAAAATAAAGTATCAATTCCTCAAAAATATATGTTTCAACCTATTATTAATTAATTAATTTTTTATTTCTAATTTTTTTTTAACTAATTCGGATCGGACTTACCATTTTACGGCCCAATCCGAATTTTTTAAATATCATACCAGACTAAAATCCGGTCGGACCGGACAATACCACAGGCTAAATTGCCCTCCGGACCCGGCCACGGTTCCGGAACCGAACCGGAAGGGGACCGGTTCGGTTGGGGTTCCACCCCAACTCGAACCGGTCCGAACCGGTGGAACCGTACGGTTCCACCGGTTCGGACGGTTCCAACCGAACCGAACGGTTCCGGTTGGAACCGAACGGTTCCGGTTGGACCGTATGGTTCCTGTTGGAACCGTAGGGTTCCAACAGGAACCCTACGCCCCCAACGGCTAGTATCCGTTGGGTTCCAACAGGAACCCTACGCCCCCAACGGCTAGTATCCGTTGGGGGGCAAGGAGCCAACAGGAACCCTACGCCCCCAACGGCATGGCTCCCTGCCCAAATAAAAAAAATTTAAAAAATTATTTTTATTATATAAAATATAAATTACTAATGTACCCCTAATAACGGTAATAAAACGGTTATTTTTAGGGGCATTTTTGGTATCAATAAAATTCTAAAATTCTATAAATATGATTCATTTTTCATAATTTCATCACACCAAATTCTCAACTCTCTCATTTTCTATAATTCTCTTATTCTCAATCTTACTTTCAATACAATTCTCTTATAATCTTATATTCTTATTCTCAATCTCAATTCATTAGTTGTTAATTTGTTATCATTCACATCGCAATTATTCAATTTTCTTATTTTTCTTCCTAATTTCTCAAACGAAAAATGGCAAGCTCATCTGAGAACATAATGTCAAATATGTCAACCCAAGAGAGCGGCCCTAGTGTCAGTGCACAATCACGGAGAAGAGAAGTTAAGGCTCGGTCCTCAGATATTTTCAAAATTCATTTTACTTTGGAACGCCTAGAAGATGGTTCACAACGAGCAATTTGCAACTATTGTGGGGTTATCTATAAATTTTCTGGTGGATACGGCAATATGATCAAGCACATGGAAGTGGCATTGATACGACGCAGACTCAAATGGCCAGGTACGCATCATCCAGTAGAGGTACGAGTAGTGTAGATTTATTTAAATATTCTTATGCAAAAAATAGAGAAGAATTTGCGAAATTAACTTGTATGACACATCTTTCTTTAAGCTTTGGTGAAAAACTTCATTTTACTAATTACGTGCATAATACTTTAAACCATGCTGCATGTAGAATGACTCGAAACACAACAAAACGTCATATTTTCAAATTATATAAAGATGGTAAAATTATTTTAAATGAAATATTTAAAGAGATGAAAGGTCGTATTTCTATATGTTCTGATATTTGGAGTGACCATTGGCAAACACACTCATACATGGGTGTGACTTGTCATTGGATTGATGCATCATTTACCATGCAAAAAAGACTTATTGCATTTAGAGTTTTTGATGACCCACATACTGCACATAATATTTATAGAATGATGAAGGTAATTTTTGATGAATATGGTTTAGTAGAAAAAATTTTAACAATTGGATTTGATAATGCATCTGCAAATACTGCATCCATTCATGATTTAAAATCCTTATGTGAACCAAATTTATGGGGTCGATTTTTTCATATTCGTTGTACATGTCATGTCTTTAACATATGTGTGCAAGACGGACTAAAATTATTATCACCTTTCCTTGATCCAATTAAAACGGCACTTAACTGTATTTGGTCATATTCTCAAGTTAGGAGAGAATAGACCAAGTTTTATAAAATAAATGGTATTAAACCGATTAAATTTTCAAGAGATGTTCCAACACGTTGGAATTCTACTTATTTTCTTTTATGTCAAGCATTTCAATACAAAGATGCATTATGTAGTTTTTTTTCTCAATATGTTCAAAATATCACACTTTATCTTAGTCAATGAGATATTTGTGAAATTTTTTTAGATATTTTAAGAGTTTTTAATGATGCTACTTTAGTTTTTAGTGGTGTTTATTATCCTACAGCACATTTATTTCTTCTTGAGAGTTTGAATATTGTTGGCACTCTCGATGAGCATGTTGACAGTGACGACCCTAATGATATTGTTTTGCTCGAAGCCATTACTGCTATGAAGGTAAAATGGTTGAATTATTTTAGAGAAATTCCTTTACTTTATCTTATTGCTGCTGTTTTTGATCCTAGATTTAAATTAGAAGGTTTGAATGGTGGTTTACAAGCTTACTATGGTTATTTAGGAATATTAGATGATGTTGATATTACGAGCATAATGAAGAAATTAATAAGTGATTTAATTATTTTATTTAATGATTATATTGTAAGATATAACTTAGGAACATTAGGTCAATCTAGTAGTAGCGAACCGGTAATTCAAATAAGACTTAGCGCAGGGGATCGTTGGTTATTGCAACGAAATAAAAAATCTAGGGATACGACAACTAATAACCCTGAATTAGATAATTATTTATCTACAAATTTTGAGTTTTCTAATGAAAGTTTATGCAGTAAAAATTTTAAAATCCTTGAATGGTGGAACCGGCATCAAAATATATATCATGTTTTATCTATTATTGCTAAAGAGATCTTGGCAGCACCTATTTCCACCGTTGCGGTTGAGCAAGCCTTCAACTTGGGAGGTAATATATTGGAAGCTAGGCGATCTTCATTACATCCAAGCACTCTAGAAGCAACAGCTTGTGTGGATGATTGGACTCGAGCTGATCTGAGACAACAAGAAGATGCCCCCGATGATTTTGAAGATTTGTTCGATAATGCTTCTGCAACAAGTGCAAGCGGAACCGGAGCCGAAGGATCAACTGATAATGATGATTGATAATTGTAAAATTATAATTTACAAAATGGATATGTCTAAAACTTGTAATGGAACTACGTGAGCTTTGATTCCTCTCACCCTTGGAGGAATCAAAATTTAAAAATTTTGATTAATTTTTAAAAATTAATCACGTAGGCAACTTAAATTTTTAAAAATTTAAGCTCAAGCTCTTCAATGTAATAAATTTTTTTTATTTATAAAATTAATCTCATTTATTTTAATTAATTTTCAAAAAAAAAAAAAATTTCTCTGAACCGAACCGAACCGTTCGGTTCGGTGTTCCGGTTCCACACTTGTGGAACCGGAAACCGGCTGGTTCGGTTCGGTTCCGAACCGGAACCGAACCGCTGGCCGGGTCCCTGCCCGTAGTCAACTTGACGACTTATCTATAGAAGGTATAAGAAGGACCATCGTGTCCTTTTCGAGGAAATAACAATAATTTGTACACGTTCAAAGGTCACGCGTCAATCTAAAAACATTCACGTGTCCATCAAGCTAAGCTTTGGCTTTAATTCTTGCTTGCGTTATCGACGAACTCCTAAATTAGGGGTGATCACGGTTTCGAGTCAAACCACAACCCGACCCGAATTATACCAACCCGAACCGCACCGTGCGGTTTGAAAAAAAATTAAAAATGATTTCGGGTTAATCGGAATTGAACCGTAAATTTCGGGTCGGTGTGCGATTTTGACCCAACCGCGACCAGAACTGCCTAAAACCGTAAATTTTGACTCAAACCGCGACCCAAATCGCCTAAACCGCCAACCCGCATTCAAATTAGATATTATTTTATATATTTATTATTATTTAACCATGAAATTTAAGATATTTAATGATCATATGATAATATGTAATGTATAAATGAAAATTAGGTTTTTTTTTCTCTTCAATTATTATGTGAAAACATATAAAATTTCCTTAAAAAAATTTATAATCCAAACAGCCGACCCGAAATGCCCAAACCGTTAAACCGCCAACCCGAACCGCCGCTATTTTCCTTATCAAATTTGCGATTTCGGTTTCTAATTTCCCAAACCGCCAACCCGCGCGATTTGAAATAAAAAACGGAAAAACCGACCCGAACCGCACCGCGAACACCCCTATCCCAAATCATATCGCTCAATGACCCATTTTCTCAAAAAACGAAAAAAGGCTCAACTACCCACACGTGTCTACCGACCGAACAACTTTCACCTGTAGTCACCGGTTGTAGGTCTCCGAGTCCTCACCCTATATACCAGCTCACGCGCACTTGCTTCAAAATACGATCATTTCCGCAAGAATTAAAAGCACTTTCCGTTCTAGAAAGAAAAAGCAAAACACAAATTAACCAAATTTATTTAATTTTTTAGCAGATTTAGATTCTTGAGAAAGATTTGAAGGCAGATTTTTTGGTGGTTCAGTAAATGATTGTTGAAGATGAAGATGGTTGCTGAAACGGAGATTGTTTGTTTGCAACAAAGCGTGGCTCTGCTGGATGTTAATAACTTTTTTGGCAAAGCAAATAGAATTGAAGAGGATCAAGATATTGATACGATTACACAGCCGGTTTCTCCGAAAAGTTTTATTCAATTTCGTGTTTCGGAGTCTGTTTCAACGGCATTGTCCAGTCAAGTGGTTAGTTTCCCGTTTTAGATATTCTCGAATTATAATAGATTATTTAGTTAAAGTAGATAAGTTTATGCTTTATGACCCGATTGATTATTCACTATCAACTGACTTAATTTAGATGATATTTTATTTAAGTTAATTAAAGGATTGTAGTTATAGTTTATTGCTGAAGGTTGAATTCTAGCGTTGGGCCGGACATCTTGAATTTAGAGATGGGTTTTTCAAAGTCCGGCCTACTTTGAATTATAGGGATTTGTGGTAAGGGCTTTCACGATTTGATTTATCATTTGGAAATTCTTTTGGAGTTTTATCTTGATCCAGGTTAGTGAGATGCTAAGAGGACTAATGATATCCGTGTCTAACGATTAACTTTTATGCCTTAATAATAGATAAGCTGCTAGAGATTTTTATTCTCATCATGAGAATTTGGAACTGTGTAATATATTTCCTTGTGGGGTTAATTTTAATTTATAAGTAAGATATTAGCAATTTCACTTTAGACAACTGTGCCCTTGTGATTCTCAAATGGTAAATTTATGCCGAATTATTTCTCTATTTTAGGATATAAAACTTGTGGAAAAGATTCCTGATGGGAGTCTTGAATCTGCTATCCTGCAATTTGTCCCTCGCATTCGTTCTGGTAGTTTTGCTGATATTGGCCCTCGTAGATACATGGAAGATGAGCATATATGCATAGATGATCTGTCCTCTCACTTGGGACCCTGCTTCAAATTTCCTAAGCCTGGTGCATTTTACGGGGTAGGTAACCTTTTTCATTTGTGCATTGTAGCTTAGGGTGATAATGTTTTTACCTTTTTCATTTGTTCATTGTAGCTTAGGGTGATAATGTTTGTTATCTGTCTGATTAAGTTTAGATCATCAGGTGTTTGATGGCCATGGAGGTCCTGAAGCAGCGGCTTATATCTGGAAAAATGTGATGAAAATTCTTTTTGAAGATATTAATTTCCCTCGGTCATCTGAAGAAGATGACCTCTTTTTGGAAGGGGTTGAAAGCTCCCTTCGGGAAGCATTTCTGCTGGCTGATCTAGCTCTGGCAGATGACTGCAGTGTGAGCAGCTCCTCTGGGACTACAGCCCTTGCTGCTATGATATTTGGAAGGTATATTCATTCCTTTGGATCTTGAATCCCTCTATGCACTTTGATTGCATTTTCTTTCCTTATTTCTTCTTCCCTTGCTGACTGATGCACGGCCTTTCTTCTTCCAGGTTTCTAATGGTGGCTAATGCTGGTGATTGCCGAGCAGTTCTCTGCCGGAAGGGAGAGGCAATTGACATGTCTCAAGACCACAGGCCTATTTATCCATCAGAACGGAGGCGGGTTGAAGAGTTGGGTGGATATGTAGATGATGGGTATCTCAATGGCGTTTTATCAGTTTCCCGAGCCTTGGGGGATTGGGACATGAAGCTCCCTCAAGGTTTGCCTTCGCCTCTCATAGCAGAGCCTGAATTCCGGCAGATGGTTTTAACAGAAGATGATGAGTTTCTCATCATTGGGTGTGATGGAATCTGGGATGTCATGTCAAGTCAGCATGCAGTTAGTCTTGTGCACCGAGGGCTTCGGCAGCATGATGACCCTGAGCAATGTGCTAGGGACCTTGTCATGGAGGCCTTGCGCCTGAACACATTTGACAATCTTACTGTGATCATTGTATGCTTCGCTTCCCTTGATCACAGGGAGCCATCATTTCCTCGACAACGGAAAATGAGGTGTTGCAGCCTGTCTGCAGAGGCTCTATGCAGCCTGAAAAGCTTATTGGACGGCAATGATACCTGTTGAATGTAAATACAAATTGGAAATAAATCTCCTGATTAGAGGGTAATTTACACTGTTTCTGGCTGCTTCAGACAGATGCTAGAAAAAGCAGCTAGCAGTTTTGTAGGTGTTTCCATTGGCGTGTGTTGCGCTCCTGGTTGGTGTACATATCGTGACACGTGACGTGAGGGTGGTGGTGTAGAAAAGGGTTATAATTATATTATTTTGTGTGAAGTCATTATGGATTGTTTGTAGTTGATCCAGGATGGCTGTCCATTTGACATCCATTTTTATTTTTGACAGTCCCTATCTTACGTGTACATCTGAATTTAATAAAAGAACTTCTGCACCCACTGATGGGCTTCTGCTAAGGCTGAGATAGCCCCAAAACAGCATTTTGGAGGCCCCTAGCTCTTAGAATAGAAACTTAATTTAATAGAATAGACTAGAGACTTATTGAAATGCAAGAAATCGCTAATTGATCAAGTTTTAGAAAGAAGTATTTGACGAGACAAATCGATGGCCTGGTTCAACAGAGGCATGTGACGGATCGGCCTACTCTGCTCACCTGACCCGCTTTAGTTGTTATTTCTTTAATACTTTCCCGGAGGCAGATCAGCATCTCAATCCTCAAATACTCAAAAAACTTTTGAGGCTGAGAGCATCTCATGGGCGAAAAATCGATGTCCTATCCTATATTTAAGGATTTAGAACCTCAATAATGGTTGTCTTAGTGATAAAAGTCTCGATATTGAGTGATTTGTTCACTTTCAGGTTCAAGATTTGAATTCCATTATATGCATTTCCTTGGCCCGGATCCTGATTATCAAAAAAAAATAATAATAAATTTTTGTGTAATAATATTATCTACTACTCTTATCTTTTTTTTTTTTTTGGATAACCAGGGTGTCCGGGCCAGCTTACGCGCACCTCGACTAATCCCCGGGACCTGTGCCCCGTGCCCTCAGAAGTTTCCCAACACAGATCAGGGTAAGTCGCTGGCTTTTAACACCATGGGGCATGGCCCCAAGGAAATACATCTAGTGGGATTCGAACCTTGAACCTGAGAGGGAGCAAACCACTCAAGCCCAAAACCTTTACCACTGAGGCAACCCCTTGGGGTTACTACTCTTATCTTAATCATTAATGATATTATTAAGACCAAATATTACATTATTTACATAATGTTTTATTAAGTAGGAGGTATGGAGGAATATTTTTGGATTAAACCCGTATTGGAGATGCTTTAATGATCGATACATGCAAATCAAGAAACTAACCACTTGTTAAGGGTTTTCTAGCTTGGGAAACTTATTACGGAACAAATCAATGTTGAATGTTGAATGTTTTTTTTTTTTAAGTTTTATATGATATGAGAAATAATCGTTTGTATCAAATTATTTCGAGATCAGAAGAGTTAGAAAGAACTTCTTGTTATGGGATCATGGGCTGAAGTTGACACGCAAGTAAAGTGAAATTGAGAATAATTGTTAGTTTAGGAGGCTTTACCTACCATATAATAGTACAATAATAATTATGAGGTTTAGCCTATCATAAATATTAACAATAAAATAAAATAATGAGACACAAATTTAACGTGGTAAAACCCTCAATGTGAGGAAAACATTCACGAGCAAATGTAGAAGGATTTCACTATAATGGAAAGAATTTTACATCTTCTCTCTAAACACAAGGAATGAACAATTTCACTCTCTCTTAGAATAAGAGAATTACAACTCTCTTACAAACTTTTAAGAAGAAACAATATTATTCTCTTTTAAAATATAGAGGATTTGGTTGAGAATAGAATGAAGAAAATAATGAAATGAAACCTCTAATTATAGACATGAGATACACTGTGCAAATAGTGAATTTAATTTATTTATTTTTTTTGCATGTGAGACTCACCCACATAATTAATATGTTTTATTATGATTAATTATTGCACCTTTCGCAATAATTAATAATTCTCCCACTTGGAAACTTGATTAATTACCAATCAGTTTCCACATCATCCGTTCTACTTTACCGTATTTAAGCTACTTACATTTCTGCTAAGCCATAAAAGGATCTACACCATACAAACTTATCTATATTGATAGGCTTGGTCATTATTGTTGGGGCGGTTGTGGGACCCATATGGTCAGATATGTGTCCCGCGTAGCGGAAATGGGTCTAACCCATGGATATCAAGCATAGATGTATTTCTAAATAATTTAATGGAATACTATATTCCATTACGAGTGCATATGAAAAAACTGGGGCTGAATCGGAGTCCGTAAGCTCAAAATCGGAAGAAACAAATTTGCAGCGAGAGCGGCAATGTGCGCTAAATGCGCACAAATTTTTATTTTTTTTATTTTCTTGAATTTCCTTCAACTCTATTTATAGAGGGCTGATGGAAATAGGATTTTTAACCCAAACTACTTTCAACTTTCCCTAAACACTTCCAAACAACCAAAATTTAATTTTTAACATCAAAACCAACATCAACACATGTTATAGAACATAATCATATTTTTCAAAGTATCAAATTTTTTTACAAAAATATAAATTTATTCTGAATATGCACATGCGTAATTTTGAATCCAAAACACAAACCAAATTAGAATCTCATAATGAAGTGACTCATAAATAATTCTAGATCACTGAAAGGTGGTCAAGTGATTCTAGAATGGTAGCCATAGCTCTAAGCTTTCATCTAGAGTTCCGAACTCTAATTTTATATTTCATGTCCAACATAAATATATATGACCCAATCACAAGCATATTGTGTTTATGCTTTCAAAGCATCCATACACAAATTTATTAGAATAATTTCAACGTTAAGCTATATTATTATGTATCAAATACAAAAACATAGCTTATTAGAGAAGATCAAACTTACCTCGTAAGCTTGAACCAAAGATCTAATCTTCTCCTCTTTATTGAAAAATATAGAGAACTTTCAAAACTTCTTTAAACATTATTTAGGGTCATTTTTCTTAATTTTTGCCTTAATGTTTGCTTGCTTAAAAACTTGCTCAAGCTTGCATTTTATAGTGAAGCTTATGTAATTTTTAATTAATAAAAGTTTTAATCAACTTTTAGGTGGGCTTAATCCAATTTGTCCAAATATGCATAATTGGGTGTGACTAATCACTTTTGTCTACCACTTTGATTTAATCCAATTAAATCTAGACAAAGTTTAATCAATTGATTAGTTCATTGTCTACCGTTTTGATTCAATCCAATTAAATCTAGACAAAGT